>JAAAKD020107940.1:0-41865 GCA_010014825.2 Danaus melanippus | reverse complement strand
TCCTCCAAAGTCTAATGCAAAAGAAAAATGGTCTGTCGATTGGATAATTTATAAGGAACGACACTTAATTGAATGTTTCTTTTGTAAAATCAAGCAATTCCGAAGAATTGCCACGAGATATGAGAAACTGGCTGAATCTTTCCTAGGATTTGTCTATCTCGTCTCTATATTCATTTTAGCTAAATAGTTTTCAAACACGCCCTAATAGTATAGCAAGTTATTGTATAAAAGAACCTCCCTCCTGTGCAGCAACTAGCTGACAGAAGGGAGGCATAGAGCGTTTGGATCAATCGCCCTTGTTTTCTTTGATGCTTAAGATGACTTTTCTAACTTTTGAGATCGTATCTTGCGCATTCTCACGATAATAGAACATCAGTATGACATAGAGTGAATCAATAATGCTTAGCTGCGCAATACGTGAAGCCAGAGCTTCGGAACGAAATTCGATTTCTTCAGAGATCGAAATGAATACGACATCGCCCAATTTTGCCAGCGGCGAATTCACTTGGCTCGTTACAACGATCACTTTGGCACCATTTTTCTTTGCGGCCTCCGCAATGTGGATCGTTTCTTTCGATTTTCCTGAATGAGAAATAAACAGTGCACAATCTTCCTCTGTAAGTAAAGAAGCTTCCATCAGTTGAATGTGGTAATCCGTACTATGACCGACAGGAATAGGGGAACGCAGAAATTTATGGTACGCATCTGTCGCGACGATTTCTGATCCGCCAACTCCGAAGAAATAGAGTCTTCTTGAATCAGAGATCATCGAAACCGCTTTTTGCAACTCCTCTTCCTTCAGCAGCTTTCTTGTATCCGTCAAGGTCTTCATATTCGAGTCAAACACTTTTTGTGCCATCACCAACTCGGAATCATCCTCTTGAACATTTTCATGAATCGTGACTGCAGTCAAATCATTTTCCTGCTTTAATAAAGCCAATTTAAAATCCTTAAAACCATTAAATCCCAATGTTTTTGTAAATTGAAAGAATGTTGAGTCTGCAATACCTAGCTCGGCAGCAAGATCACTGATCGAACTGTGGCTGACTTTAATAGGATTTTCTACTATATAGTCAGCGATCGCTTGCTCTTTAGGACTAAAGTCTTTGTACATAGACTTGATCTGTAAGTGAATAGGGCTAGACATGAATATCCCTCCTTCATCTAATAATTGTTTACTCATAAGATACTAAGAATGACGAAAAAAATCAACAAAAATATTTTTTATTTTTATTGTTTACAAAAAATATTTTTTTGCATAATAAAAGTATAAAGTTGAATGCGTTATCAGAAACCGATTCCCGAAAAAGTTCAACTGAATGTCCATCGCGGCAATGATGAAAGGAGCGATCAACCGACAAAAAAGAAAGAAGATGTGGTTCGTTTGTCAGGCATAACAAGGTCAAGCAAAACTAGAAGGGATTTTAAAAATGGGAAAATACAAAATAGCGATCGTTAATTCAAGCAGTTTCGGAAAGATTTTTCATGATCAATTAGAACGTCTTGAAAAAATCGGTCAAGTCGAAGCATTTACAGTAGATGGAGAAATCGGCGGACGTGAATTAGCGGAGTTGTTGCAGGGCTACAATATCATTATTGCGAGTGTCACACCATTTTTTACGAAAGAATTTTTTGATCACAAAGATGAACTTATTTTAATTACAAGGCATGGCATTGGGTATAACAATATTGACATTGAAGCAGCAAGAGAGCATGACACCCTCGTCTCGATCATCCCCGCTTTAGTCGAAAGAGATGCAGTGGCGGAGAACAATATCACCAATTTATTAGCGTTGTTGAGAAAGACCGTGGAAGCAGATTCGAGTGTTAAAAATGATAGCTGGGAGGACCGTGCGAATTTCGTGGGTCGTACCTTGTTTAATAAAACAGTGGGTGTCATTGGTGTCGGCAATACGGGGAGCTGTGTCGTCGAAACCCTTCGAAATGGCTTCCGTTGCAATGTTTTAGCATATGATCCGTACAAGTCTGCTTTACACATCGAAAGCTATGGAGCGAAGAAAGTGGATTTGCCGCACTTGCTAAAGGAATCTGATATCATCTGTCTTTGCGCCAGCTTGAATGAAGACAATTACCATATGATCTCTACAAAAGAGATTGCTCAGATGAAAGACAATGTTTACCTCTCAAACAGTGCACGCGGCGCGTTATTAGATGAAGAAGCAATTGTCAGCGCTTTACGATCTGGGAAAATCGCTGGAGTCGCTACCGATGTGCTAGAAGAAGAGCCGGGCCGCAAGGATCATCCTTATCTCGCTTTTAGTAATGTCGTCATGACACCACATACCTCAGCCTATACGATGGAGTGTTTACAAGAAATGGGTGCAAAATGCCTTCGAGATGTCGAAGATGTTGTCGCAGGGAAAATTCCTGAACGCTCTGTTCAGGGAGAAAGAATAGGTGTGAGTTAAAAAGGAGGGTATGGATGTTAACGGATTTAAAGGTCAAGGTCGGTCCGCAATTTTATCGTTACCACGTTGGAGCGATTGACTTCGTACCAGAATTGCTAACGGAATTTTCTGCAAAAAATGTATTGATCGTCCATGGGGGGCTCTCTTTTGAGAAGGCGAAACCTTTCTTGCGCTTCCTTAATGACTCCGCGTATCATTTCCATTTTTTGCGGTACACAGGTGAATGCAGCTATTACGGAGCCGAACGAATCAGTAACGTAGTCAAAGAAGCGCAAATCGATTTCATTATTGGCGTGGGAGGCGGAAAGCTGACGGATTTGGTTGGCTATGCAGCACATACCCTAAATGTGAACTTTGGGGTGATCCCAACACTTGCTAGTAACTGTGCCCCTTGGACGCCGCTTTCTGTCATGTACAAGGAAAATGGAGAATCAGAAGGGAAAAGCGAACTCTTTTTGCGACAGGCATCGTTCTTTATCACAGATCCCGAGCTGGTAGTAACTGCGCCTACGAATTATTTCATTGCTGGATTGGCAGATACGATCGCCAAATGGTACGAATCAGAAGCAATTTTGGAGCAGGAGCATCTTCTAAATGAGCCCTTTTTGCAGGTTGCTGGATACACGGCAAAGCTTTGTAAAACAGCGATCATGAAGGATTCGTCCAAAGCCATCAAGGACATGGAGGCGGGAGAGGCAACCGAAGAATTCATTCATTTATCAGAAATCGTTTTTGGTGTCGCGGGGCTAGTTGGCGGTTTAGGTGACAAGTATGCGAGAAACGCGATTGCCCATGCTATGCATGACGGCATGAGTAAATTTATTCCAGAAAGTCATGATTTCCTGCACGGAGAGAAAGTAGCCTCGGAATATTTTATCAATTGGCAGTCGAGAAAAAATGGGACCAAATCGATGAACTGATCCCTTTTTATCAGGAATTGCAGTTGCCGATGTCGCTAACACAAATGGGGCTTTTTCCAGCAGAAGAAGTGATCGATAAGATCGTGGCCTTTGTAGATTCAAAGGAAAAAGTTCACTTAGTGCCAATACCAATGACTAGTGAATTATTGAAGGAATCAATCATAGAATTAGAAAATTATATCAATAAGAGTTAAAAGAAGGAGGATTATATGGATACTTTAAGTGTAATGCAGAGTCTGTTGATTGCTTTGTGGGTCGCTGCGGTAATGTCAAGATGGCTAGGAGGGGGCGCGACACTCACGCTGCGTTTCTCCCCGTTGATGACTGGACTGGTTGTCGGTATCATCATGGGAAATGTCGCTCAGGCGATGATCGTTACGGCTGCTTTGCAAATGATTTATATGGGTGTGTTCTCGCCAGGAGGCTCCATGCCAGCGGAACCTTCGATTGCTGCGGCAATTGCAGTTCCCGTCGCTTTGTTGGGAAACTTGAAACCGGAAGCTGCGATCGCAGTGGCCGTACCGGTTGGATTATTAGGAAGTTATTTGTACCAATTCCGTTTCTTTATCAACACATTCTTAGGGAAATACACGGATAAAGCAGTGGAAGATTTGAACGCCAAAGCAATGAAGCGGTCGATCATCCTTTATCCGACGATTGCGTCATTCTTGCTTTTCGTACCACTAGTATTTATTGCTCTTTACTTAGGAGCACCGATCATTGCTGATGTCATCAATGCATTGGAAGGAACAGTTGTCATTCATATTCTTGAAGTAGTTGGGGGCGGATTAGCTGCAATAGGGATCGCCACAACCGTTTATGTTATTGGTCGGAAAGATTATATGGTCTTTTTCTTCCTTGCTTACTTCATGAGTGTAGTGTTCAAGTCACTTGAGATCACGATGGTTACTTACGCAATCTTCGGTATTCTGATCGCGTTGATCTTCGTTCAATCGCAAAAAGGCAAGGGAATCGCGCCAGCAGCGGATGCTGGTGGACAAAGTTCCTCTGCGACCTTTGACGATGACGACGACTATGATGATGGATTCTAATTAGGAGGAAAAGACGATGACTGAAGTATCTACAAATAAAAGTTTAGCACCAGAAGAAATCACCAGTAAAGACGTTACAAAAGCTTACTTGAGATGGCATTTTGCCAATGAGATCCCGCATTCATTCGAACGTTATTTGGCGCCTTCGCTGCTGTATGCGATGATGCCGATCTTAAAAAAGTTGTATAAAGACGATGATGCATTAAAAGCAGCGTACAAACGCCAATTGCTCTTCTTTAATACGCAGCTAAGCTGGGGTGGCGGGGTCATCACTGGCTTGATGTCTTCGATGGAGCAGCAACGGGCACAAGAGGAATATGAGAATAAAGAAATTTTGATGCAAGATGATTTGATGTACAACACGAAGGCAGGGTTGATGGGGGCGTTAGCCGGGATCGGGGATGCGATCGATTCAGGGACGGTCCAATATATCTTCATCGCCATCGCCGTTCCTTGGGCACAACAAGGAAGTGCGCTAGGTGCGTTGTTCCCATTTATTTGCTTCGCACTTTACCAAGCCGCACTTGGCGTATTCTTTGCTAGACAGTCCTTCACTATGGGGCGTAATGCGACAGGCTTGATGCAAAGTACAGGTGTCCAAACAGCGATCGAAGCACTTTCGGTACTGGGGCTGTTCATGATGGGGATTCTTGCCGGGAACTACGTAAAAGTCGAGTCCACATTGAAATTTGCCATCTCTGGACGGAAATTCGTTATTCAAGAGATTCTTGATCAGATCGTTCCGGGCATCTTGCCTTTAGTTGTCGTGATGGGGGTGTACTGGTTCTATACGAAGAAGGGTCTGAAAGTAACACAAGCATTGCTTTGGCTAACCTTGATCTTGATCATTTTAGCTGGAATCGGAATCTTATAAATAAAAAAAGGATGTGTATGAAATGGGCGTAGTAAATTTAGCTCGAGTAGACGAACGATTGATCAATGGACAAGTAATGATGACTTTATCACAAAAAAGTGGGGTCAATTCAATTTTTGTTGTAGATGAAGTGGTAGCGAAAGACAAATTTATGCGGGATCTTTACAAGAATGCCGGCAGTCGGACAGGTCAGAAAACGATTGTGATCACACCGGAAAAAGCGAAGTTTTATTGGGATGAATTTACTTTTAAAGAATACAACTGTATTTTGATCACCAAGACAGTCAGTGTCATTTATGATCTGGTAAAGCATGGCGTTCCAATGAAAGAGTTGAACATTGGGGGGATCGCTCAAAAAGATCCTGATAAAGATTTGTTGGTCACAAAATCAGTGTACTTAAACAAAGAGGACGCAGAACGCTTAAAGGACATGAATGAAAATTACGGTGTGGAAGATATCTATTTCCAAGCGACACCATCTGCACCTAAATCAAGCTTGAAGGATGTCTTGAAACAATTCGGATTATAGAGAAAATGAAAGACAGGAGAGAGTAAACATGGAGCAAACAGAGATCTTCAACGATTGGCTATTTCGATACCAATATGTTTATCGGTTACGTCGAACAGAGAAAAGTAAAAAAAGATTTCTTAGCGCTTTAGTTACGGATATCGCAAAGATGCGCGAAGATATTCGAGTGATCGAGTACGATCAGCAAAAGAAATACGCATCTCGGAACGTCTATGTCGGCGATGTCGAAAAGGCAGAACGTGTGATCTGTACATTCTATGATACTCCTCCTGAGAGCTTTGGCTCCTACCAGTTGTTTGATCGTAAGGACCAAGCGAAAAAGACGACGACCTACATTTTAGTGAGCACGATTTTGGCAATTCTTTTAGGGATCATAGGCACGCTGGTCTACATGGGGCTGTCGCCTCATTCCTTTCAATTGAATTCACTCGGCACACTGATGATAGTGGCTGCTTACGGCGCCTATTTTGTTCTCTTAGGAAAAGTCACGAAAGGATTGTCTAAGCGGAAAACATTGGTTCGCAACACCTCGTCGATTTTAGCGATGTTGAAGATGATCGCCGATGAGCGACAAGAAAAAGTCGCCTATGCCTTTTTAGATGAAGGCAGCTACGGCAGCAAAGGATTAGACGAATTACAAAAGCAGGTCAGTCGTCAGTGTCAGATTTATTACTTAGACAGCGTAGGGGCTTCAGCCCCGTTACATTTGATCGGTGAGACACCCAGTAGCAAAAAAGGAATAGAAGACATTGATTATCAGGCGGCAAATCAAAAATTAAGCTATCTTTTCAGTGCACGAAGAGATGAAGACAAGGCGGTTTTTTACTTAGAGGCCGCAGATTTAAAAGAGAAAAAGCTGAATATGAAAAATATTGCTGCTGTAACAAGTTTGTTTCAGTGAGAGAAATGGAGGAAATTATGCTAGGAATCGTAATCGCCACACATGGCACCTTAAGTGATGGCTTAAAAGATGCTGCGGAAGTGATCATTGGGACTACGAACAACATCGCGACCGTGAATTTGAATCCCGGGGACGATGTTCAGGAATTAGGCGGAAAAATCGAGGCGGCTATAAAGGAAGTTGATAACGGCGAAGGGGTCGTTGTCTTAACGGACCTAGTAAGCGCCAGCCCGTACAATCAGTCAGTCTTGATCACCAACGAATTAGAGGCTGCGCTTCAAGCGAACGTTTATGTCATCGGCGGCGTTAATTTACCGATGCTGCTTGAAACGATCAATCATCAAATTCTAAGTACACCTATAGAAGAAGCTGCGCCAGCAGTGATGGCACAAGGGGCAGACAGCTTGGCTATTTGGCATATCTCATCAGTGGAAGAAACAGACGAAGAAGACGACTTTTAATTAGGATAGGGGACTAAAACTTATGAAATGGGGCTTTAGATGGTATGGAGAGAAAGGCGACTCCATTCCTTTAAATCATGTAAGGCAGATTCCCGGTATCAATGGTGTCGTTGGCACATTGTTGAATAAGATGCCCGGAGATGTATGGGAAGTTGCAGAAATTCAGGAACTGAAAGAATCGATTGAAAAAGAAGAATTGGCGTTGCTAGGCATTGAAAGTGTCGCGATCCATGATGCGATCAAGGCCGGCACCGATGAACGGGACCATTACATTGATAACTACATTCAAACGATTCGAAACCTTTCTGAGTGTGGGGTTGATTTGATTTGCTACAGCTTCAAACCGATTTTCGGCTGGGCAAAAACAACCCTTAATTATGAAAATGAAGATGGCAGCTTGGCTTTGCTCTATGATCAAAAGGTTGTAGACAATATGGAGCCGGGAGATATGTACAAGCTGATCAGCAGCCAGTCAAAAGGCTTCCAGCTTTCCGGTTGGGAAGAAGAACGTTTGAACAAATTTAATTCATTAGTTGAGATGTATGATGGCGTGACGGAAGAGGATCTATTCGAGAATTTGAAGTATTTCCTTGAAAAAATCATTCCTGTCTGTGAAGAGGCAGACGTGAGAATGGGGATTCATCCCGATGATCCGCCATGGGAAATTTTCGGGTTCCCACGTATTACGAAAAATTTAGCTGATCTAAAACGAATCATCAGCATGGTGGATTCTCCTTACAATGGCATTACGTTGTGTACGGGTGCCCTAGGTGCAGATCCTGAAAACGACATGGTGAAGATCGTTCACGAAATCGGGGATCGAATCAACTTTGTTCATTTCCGCAACGTGGAATTTCTTGGTTACCGGAAGTTCAAAGAAACCGCCCATCCATCTGCGGAAGGGTCATTGGATATGTACGCGATCATGGAAGCGCTAATTGAAGTTGGTTTTGATGGCGTGATTCGCCCGGATCACGGACGGACGCTCTTTGGCGAAGTCGCACGTCCAGGATACGGACTATATGACCGAGCAATGGGGATCACGTATATGCAAGGACTGCACGAGGCGATCGTAAAAAGTAAAAGCTAGCAGTTGGATAGAAAGCGAGGAAAACATGTCAGTAACGATGAAGCATGAAGTGTATGAACAGTTAGTACAAACAAAGCTGTTGCCGCTCTATACCGCAACGAATCTTGAGTATTTAGATAAGGTGGAAGAGATTTTGTTGAAAAACGGAGTTCCGCTGATCGAAGTGACGTTTCGCAGCGACTGTGCGGCAGAAGCCATCAAGAAACTGTCAGAATCAGGAAAATTAACGGTAGGGGGCAGGAACTGTCCGTACGTTGAAAGAAGCAAAAATCGCTGTTGAAAATGGTGCGAAGTTCGTGGTGTCTCCAGCAGTGGTACCTGAAGTGATCGAATTTTGTTTAGAGCAAGGAATCCCAGTTTTTCCAGGAACGGCAACACCGCGGGACATTCAAATTGCGGCAGATTATGGCCTTACAGTTGTGAAATTCTTCCCAGCAGATATTTATGGCGGGCTGGATGCTATCAATGCATTAAGCGGCCCTTTCTACGATATGAAATTCTTGCCGACTGGCGGAATCACTAAAGACAACTTTGTTTCGTATTTGGATAATCCTCACGTGATCGGTGTAGGCGGCTCCTTCATTCTTTCAGAAAAGGTCATCATGGAAGACGATGGAGAGAAAATGGACCGAATCCTACAATCATTAGTAGAACAAATGTAAAAAGCATCAGGAGTGATCAAATGATCGGCTCCTGATGCTTTATTTTTTTTATTTTAGAGGTGCCCATTTCCAATCTTCTACTTCAACTAAGTCTTTTCCTTCTGAACGAATAAAGTCATGGTGTTTTTGCAGCGTGTCGTCCATTTGTTGTGAGAAGTTCGCAGCCTGTTCACCGTAAACGGCATTGGCACCATCTTGTGCTAAGTGGAAGCGATCCATTTCACTGAAGACGCGCATGTCAAATGGTGTTGTAATATCTCCATTTTCACGGTAGCCATGGATATGGATATTGTGATTGTGACGGTCAAAGAAGATGTCACGTACCATACCTTCATAACCGTGGAAAGCAAAAATAATTGGTTTGTCGGTTGTAAAGATCGCATCAAATTCATCGTCTGTCAGACCACGCGGATCAATATCCGGATGACGCAATTTCAAGATGTCTACAACGTTGACAAAGCGAATTTTTAATTCAGGAAATTGTTTGTTCAAAATAGAGACAGCAGCTAATGATTCTAAGTTAGGTTCTGTACCAGCTGCGGCGATGACTAAATCAGGTTCTGCCCCGTCGTCAGTACTTGCCCAATCAATGACTTTGAGTCCTTTTTCCACCAACTCTTCGGCTTCATCCGCAGAATAAAATTGCGGACGTGGATGTTTGCTTGAGACGATCAAATTGATCACTTGCTTGTCTTGCATCGCTTTGTCCATTACCGCCATTAAGCTGTTGGCATCAGCGGGCAAATATTCACGAATAAATTCAGGTTTTTTCTCAGCTAAATGAGTCAATACACCAGGATCTTGATGAGTGTAGCCATTATGGTCTTGTTGGAAGACCGTCGAAGTCGCGATCAAGTTCAATGCTGGGTATTCTTTACGCCAAGAATGTGCGCTGGCTTTACGCATCCATTTGAAGTGCTGTGTCAGCATAGAATCTACGACACGCAAGAAAGATTCGTAGCTGGCGAAGAATCCGTGACGACCAGTCAGTACATAGCCTTCCAAGAAACCTTCTGCTTGATGTTCCGATAACTGGCCATCGATTACACGACCCACTGAGGATTGCCATTCATCCGTACTGTTTTTTGGTTCTAACCATTGGCGATTCGTAACATCGAAAACTTTGTTCAAGCGGTTCGATTTTGTTTCATCAGGACCAAAAATGCGGAAGTTTGTTGGGTTTTCTGTGATCATATCCCGTGCTTGTTCGCCGAAGACGATCATATCTTGTGCAGTCACTGCACCAGGAACAGTCGTATCGATCGCATGCTGTTTCCAATCAGGCATCACCATTGGTTTAGGATCGATTCCGCCATTCGTGATTGGATTTGTTGCCATACGCTTGTCGCCTTTAGGAGAGAGCGCTCGGATGTCAGCCACAATTTTTCCGTTTTCGTCGAATAATTCTTCTGGACGGTACGATTTTAACCAATCCACCAATTTATCCGCATGCTCCATATCTTCAGAACTTACAGGGATCGGTACTTGGTGCGCACGGAAAGTGCCGGCCAATTGTTTCCCGTTCCAAGTTTCTGGACCAGTCCAGCCCTTAGGGGTTCTAAAGATGATCACTGGCCAATGAGGCATTTCAGCATCTTCCGCATTTCCCTTACGCGCTTCAGATTGGATCGATTTGATTTCTTCAATGACTTCATCAAGTACATTTGCCATGATCGGATGCACTTTTTCAGGGTCCGTACCTTCTACAAAGTAAGGTTTCCAGCCCAGGCCTTCAAAATATTTTGCCAAATCTTCATCACTTTTACGTGAAAGGATCGTTGGATTCGAGATTTTTCCGCCATTCAAGTAAAGGATCGGTAATACCGCTCCGTCATTGACCGGGTTGATAAAGACATTTGAGAACCAGCCGCTAGATAGAGGGCCTGTTTCCGCTTCGCCATCTCCAACAACAGTTGCTGCGATAACATCAGGATTGTCTAAAATAGCCCCCGTCGCATGAGAAAGGGAATACCCTAATTCGCCGCCTTCGTGAATGGAACCGGGTGTTTCTGGTGCTGCGTGAGAAGCAATACCGCCAGGGAAGGAGAACATTTTGAATAGTTTTTTCATCCCTCCAGCGTCTTCAGTGATTTCAGGATATATTTCTGTGTAGCTGCCATCGATATAAGAGTTTGAGACCATCACTTGTCCGCCATGACCAGGGCCTTCAATGTAAAACATATTCAAATCATATTTATTAATCACACGGTTTAAATGTGCATAAACGAAATTTTGCCCAGCGATAGTTCCCCAGTGACCGATCGGGTGGGTTTTAACGTCTTCTTTTTTTATCGGTTGTTTTAATAAGGGGTTGTCCTTTAAATACATTTGAGCGACGGAGATATAGTTGGCCGCGCGCCACCATGCATCGACTTTATTCAGGTACTCTTGAGAATCTAAGTTGTTTGACATAGATAAAACTCCTTTTTAAGTATAAAATACTTTAATGTTTACACACACAATATACCCGTATTCAAATCGCTTGTAAACCTTTTTTTGGTATTTTTTACATTAATTATTTATTATCACAAATTAACATAACGGGAGGGATAAAAGAAAAGCTTTTGTGATATATTAAACAAACTTTTTAATAACAATTCCTCATACTGAAAAAAATCGCTTATTATTTTGTTAAGAAAGAGAAACAAGCGTTCATTAATGAAGAGGGATTAGAGGCACCGTGTAAAAAAAGAAGGAGAGGTAAATTGACGGACATTCATAAATACGCCACATTTTTTTCTTACTTTGCATCAAAAAGCTCATAGCTTTTTCAAATCTTTGACGTAAGATAAACGTAACCCTAAAGTAATTCTTTTCCCCTGTGAAAGCAGGAACCCCCAAAAATAAAGCTGGTGCGTAAGCACCAGCTTTATTTTGTATATACCCATACGTTTGCGAGTTGCGGCAAGAGGGAATCGAGTGAATATTTTTGCATGTAGTGATTTTTTTCCGGGCTGTCATTCGGGTCATAGACGATAAGCTGATCACTCTGGACATCCTTTTTGATCACCATGATGTGCCCAACTTCTGTAAACTCACCAGGGGTGACAGATACCACCAATGGCTGGTTCTGATTCAAATACTGCTGGATCTTTCCTTGATTCTTCCCAAGGTTCTGAACAGTCAGACCGTAATGTTCAGCAAAAGCAGGAAATATAGACCATGCAGTTCCTTGTCCATTTTCATAATAGCGATCACCGCTCCATTGCAGAATCTCTGTTGGATAGACTGTTCGCTTTTCTTGAAAGGAAAGAATCATGGCTAAAGAAGTGATCGCGCAGCCGTTTGTGGCTAAATCATTCGTATCAGAACCGCTGCCATATGCTTTTCCAGACCATCGCGGATCTGTCTGTAAAATCAATGAAAAATCCTGACCATGTTCTTGCAGGTATTGATTGGCGGAAGCAGAAAAATTCTGCTGGCTATTTGCTTTATTGCTAAATGGAAAAAATTTCAACGAGAGGGCGCCTAAACTTGCGCACACTAAAACGATGCCTAATAAAATAGAAAAGGGACGAGATCGTCTTTTCATAAAAAACACCTCCACTCCTATAGTAAAACAAAAAAGGAGAGAGGTGCCATCGGGCAAAAGTTGTACTTATTCAAATTCTTCTAATTCCAAGCTGAGTTCTTCCCAGCTTGCGAGCTGTTCTTCTTGAAATGCTTTAGCCGTTTCCAATTCATTCGTCAATTCTAATAATTGAACATGATCATTCAAAATATCCGGATGACTCATTTGTGTTTCAAGTGCATCGATTTTTTCATCTAAAGACGAGAGGCTTTCCTCGATCGACTCGATTTTACGACGTAAGCTACGAATCAGCTTTTGCTGTTCTTTGTCCTGATGAAATTTCTTTTTAGGCACTTCGACAGGGTCATTTTCTTTCGCTTGCAATTCAGCAATTTCTTCTTCTTCTCTTTTTTTCTCTAAATAATAGTCATAATCACCAAGGTATAATTTGCTGCCCTCTGGAGATAATTCAATCACTTTGTTTGCGATGCGATTGATAAAATAACGGTCATGAGAAACAAAGAGCAGGGTGCCCTGATAATCGATCAGCGCGTTTTCTAACACTTCTTTGTTGTCGATGTCCAAATGGTTGGTAGGTTCATCCAGTATCAAAAAGTTCTCTCTGTTCATTGATAGTTTTGCTAAAGCCACACGAGCTTTTTCCCCACCACTCAGTAGCGGAATTGTCTTTTCGACATCCTCACCACTGAATAGGAAACCACCTAAAACACTTCGAATCTCTTTTTCGGGGGTCGTCGGATGTTCATCCCAAAGCTCAGCTAAAATCGTTTTATTTCCATGGAGATCCGCCTGCCCTTGATCGTAATATCCGATCGTCACATTGGTTCCAAAATGGGGAGTCCCTTTGATGAAGGGCAACTGACCGATCAAGGATTTTAATAACGTAGATTTTCCGATCCCGTTTGGTCCGACAAGGGCGATGGCATCCTCACGACGGATATCTAGATTCACTGGCTCGGACAACGTTTCCTCATAGCCGATTGCTGCTTCTTCAACTTGCAGGACCACGTTGCCTGAAATTTTATCAATATCGAACATGAATCTTGCTGATTTTTCCTTGCCATCCGGCCGGTCTAGCCGATCCATTTTCTCTAATGTTTTGCGGCGGCTTTGAGCGCGTTTTGTCGTTGAAGCGCGGACTAAATTGCGGGCGACGAAATCTTCAAGCTTTCCGATTTCTTCCTGTTGTTTTTCATACGCCTTCCAGTCACTAGCAAGCTGCGCGGCTTTTAAGTCTAAATAACGAGAGTAATTCCCCTTGTAATGGCGAATCTTATGGCGAGAAATTTCATAAATCTCATTTACGACGCGGTCCAAAAAATAACGGTCATGAGAGACAATTAAAAGAGCCCCCGCATAGCCTTGTAAATAATCTTCCAGCCAGGCCAGTGTTTCGATGTCTAAGTGGTTGGTGGGTTCATCAAGAATCAAGATGTCTGGTTTTACTAACAGCATACGAGCCAAAGCAAGACGCGTTTTTTGACCACCCGAAAGAGTGCTTATTTCTTTATCGTAAAAACTGTCATCGAATTTAAACCCGTGAAGGACGCTTCGAATCTCATTTTCATAGCCGTACCCGTTCTGTTCATTGAAATCATGCTGCAGTTGATCGTATTCCTTCAATAAAGAAGCGTAGCGAGCCTCAGTTTCTGGGGTATCACCGATAGCGATTTCGACTTCCCGCATTCGTGCTTCCATTTGCCGGACTTTTTCAAAAGCCTTCAGCATTTCGTTCCAGATCGTTTCTGTTGAGTCCAACCCCGTATCTTGAGCGAGGTAGCCCAGCGTGGCTTGCTTATTTTTGATGACTTGCCCCGCATCGGGTGCTTCGATACTGGCGATAATTTTTAGTAGTGTAGATTTGCCTGCACCGTTTCGTCCAACGAGACCGATCCGTGCTTTGCTGGCGATTTCAATATGAATATTTTCAAATAGCGTGTCTGCGCCAAAATAGCGAGCAATTTGATTTGCTTGTAATAAAATCATTGGATATCTTCCTTAAATTTATTTTTCCGAATGGATTAAGTCTATCATATTTTCGCAGACCTTGCGATTGGAAGCGGTCATTTCAGTTAATCGTGATTTTTTCACAAAATTTCGAGCAAGTGCGTTGCATTTTCACTAAGATTCTTGCTATTATAGTGCAGTAGTCAACATTTACGAAAATTTTTGATAGAGGAGAGTTATTGTGAAAGAACATTCAATTCCAAAAGCGACTGTTAAACGATTGCCGTTATATTATCGGTATTTGCGTATTTTAAATAATGCTGGAAAAACAAAAGTATCATCTACAGAACTAAGCGAGGCGATCCAGGTCGATAGCGCAACGATTCGTCGGGACTTTTCTTACTTTGGTGAATTAGGGAAACGCGGATATGGATACGATGTTGAAGATTTGATGCATTTCTTCGGTAAAATCTTAAATGACGATCAATTGACCAACGTCGCATTAGTCGGTGTCGGTAATTTGGGAAGCGCGTTGTTAAAATTCAAGTTCCATCAAAGCAACAGCATCCGTGTAAGCTGCGCCTTCGATGTTAAAGAAGATATCGTAGGACGTATCGTTGATGGCATCCCTGTGTACCCATTAGACAGCATGGTCGAACAGATCAAATTGCAACAAATCGAAATCGCTATTCTGACTTTACCAGCACAACAAGCGCAACAAGTGGTGGATCAATTAGCGGCAGCTGGAATCAAAGGAATCCTAAACTTTACAGCCGCTCGTCTTACTGCACCAGAGGATGTTATCATCCAAAGCGTGGATCTGACCAATGAATTGCAAACCTTGATTTATTTCTTGCACCACAACAACAACGACAAATAAAAAAAACTGAGCCTGTGCTCAGTTTTTTTGCTGTCTAGCTTATAGAGGTGTTGAAACTCAAATGTTTCGCTTACTGCTCACCGAATAACGTTTGATAGTCCGTGGTTTCCGAATCTTTTGGCAATTGCTGCAACAACTCGTTTAAAGTGGTGAAATCAATAAAACGGGCTTGACGCGCAATTTCTTTTCCGTCGTGGTAGACCAAAATGGCGGGGACAGTCAGAACTTCAAAAAATCCTGCCAATTCTGGTTCGTGCAGAATGTCTAAATGATGAAAAGGAATAGATGCCTCTTCGGCAAGTTTTCTTACTTTCGGTTCATCTACATGACAGATGCTGCAAGTTTCAGAAGAGATGAACACGACATTATTTGCTTCATTAGATAAAGACTCTTGAACCATGCTCAATTTTTCCATGGCAAACATCCTTTCCTGAAAAATACTTACTATCTGTAAGATAATCAGAATTGGTCAAATTGTCAATTTAGTTGTTTGAGAAAAATAGTTGTTTGATTTCATAAAAAGCGTTATACTCTCTAATGTACTGCGGGTGTAGTTTAGTGGTAAAACAGAAGCTTCCCAAGCTTCCGTCGCGAGTTCGATTCTCGTCACCCGCTTTTTGAAGCATCGTGGACTTGATTGTGATCAGTCGCGGTGCTTTTGGTATTTTTTACTTTTCTTTTGGCGGACTCTTGCTATTCAATCTGTGCTTGATGTATGCTAAAGGTGATGTGGGAGGGTTCTCCCACTCAGGGGTATTTATCCTTATTAAACCAACGTTTGTGGCTGAGCGTTGGTTTTTTTATATTTTTTTTAAAGCGAATTCTGCATGGATGATTAGTTGTGATTTTAACCGGTAAACGAAGAAAACTCGTTTAATGAAGGCTTTTTTATGGGGATTCATAAAAATCTTTTCCTTGAATGCTGTAGCGTTCTTAGTTGGAAAAGACGATATTGGTGACTAAACTCTAAAAACGGTATCGGAAACAGACACGAAAAAATCCCCCGATATGGAGGATTACGTGGTGATTCCAAAAAAGCTTAATACAAATAGTAGAAGAGCGGGAAACATCGAGTTCATTGTGTTTAACATCCAGTGAACCATAATAGATCCCCAAATATTTTTAGTAAATAAATAGATCAAGCCTAAGTAAACACCCAATACCATATAGGGAATCAAGGCATAGACATTCCCGTTGAAATTGTTCCAATGAACCAGCCCGAATAAAATTCCTTGAACAAAAAGCATGACGATCCGTAAAAATCCATTGGAAAACTTTCCTAGCAATAAATAGCGAAACGTCAATTCTTCAGCAAAGGGAGCAATAAACGGTGAGACAGCGGCCAAGACGGCCCAACCAGCGCTGAGTGTTTGCCCAGAAGTGTTCTCTGAACTGCGAAGCTGAAGAAGTTCACTAGGGATCATTCTGCGTACGAAACTGAGTATAAAGAAAGCGATCGCGACTAAGACAATACTCAACAGCAATTTAAGAAAAAGTCTATGACGATATAGTTGCCACTGTTCCTTTAGAAAATCATGAAATAAGTAAATCATAATCAGAAAACCTGCTAGAAATAAACCAGTTGAACTTAACAAAGAAATTTTTGGGTCCTTATCAAGATGAAGGAGCGGAAAAAGGTAGTCGCCTATCAATAATTCCAAAGGGATTATCAGAAGTCCCCACCATTGTTTTTTTGTTGCTTCCATATCGTTACCTCTCTTTCTTGCATAAGTGTAAAAAAATAGGCAAGAAGTGTAAAGCAATTTGAACGAAAGAAAAATTTCTTTTGGCAACTTTTTGGTATAATCAAAGGAAGCTAATAAAAAGGGGTTGAGAGAGTGTGGATTATCAGATGCAAAAGACCATGGGGAAATGTTTTCGCAGCAAGGGAACAAGTGTTATCGGAACAATCCGAATTCTAGGCAGTTGGTATGATTTTAAAGTAGTAAACGAGCCACCAGAGATAGGCGACATGTTGGAGGTCATTGATTTTACCAGTCGTGAATTGCTTGTTGTCATCAATAATAATTTAGAAGAAAGTGATGTGAATTATCTTGTTCATCGTTAATATTATCTTATTTATAATCATAGCTGTCGTCGTTTTGTTTATCATTAGTCAGTTGGTAGTCATTGTTCAGCAAGGGGAAGTCAAGGTCGTAGAAAGCTTTGGGAAGTATGTAAAAACAATCGACCCGGGACTGCATTTTCTGATCCCTATTTTATATGTTGTGCGCCGTCGTGTGTCATTAAAGCAAACACCTATTCAGATCGAACCGCAAAGCGTGATTACTCGAGACAATGTAATCGTAGAGATCGATGAAGCGATAAAATATCACGTGACAGATGCACGGGCTTTTGTGTATGATAATGAAGATTCTGTCACGTCTATGATCCAAGATTGCCAATCCAATTTACGAGGCATCATTGGTAAAATGGAACTGAACGAGGTATTAAACGGCACAGAAGAAATCAATGTTAATCTTTACGAGAGTGTGAAGGACATTACGGCCGGTTATGGCTTATCCATAGACCGGATCAATATCGGAGAGATTTCGGTTTCCAACGAGATCATCAATTCGATGAATAAGTTAATTACTGCTAGTCGAGACAAAGAATCCTTGATCACCATTTCGGAAGGGAAAAAACAGTCTGTGATTTTAGAGTCTGAAGCAAAATCCTCTGAAATGCAGATCGATGCAGAAGCTCGAGCAAGACAAACCAAAATCGATGCAGATGCCCGCGCCGAACGGACGAAAATCGATGCGGCAGCAGAGGCGGAACGGATTGAAAAGATCACCGAAGCGGAAACTTCTCGAATCAGAGAAATCAATAAAGCCATTGCAGAAAGTAATTTGACGGATGAAATGATTGCCTACTTGGGAATCGAAGCCTTCAAGCACGTGGTTGAAAACAATGGCAATACTGTTATTATGCCAAGTAATTTAACCGAACTCGGCAATGTACCGGCAATCAAGGAAATTTGGAAACAAACGAACTAAAGAGATTCGTGTGATGGGAGACACTAATAGTAGAAAGTAGGAGTTGAGAACCATCGCAGCAAAGAAGCAAGCACCAAAAATTATTTCCGCAATCGTCATTGCGTTGGCCGGGATATATGGACTTTATTCCCAGATAGCACCGGAAAGCCAATCAGGAAATTCAAACAAGGAAGTCGCTATAAGTCAGTTATCAGAGATTCCTGAGTATGACGGTGAGCATCAAACAATTGAGATGAATCATAACCAACCTGATTTTTCTAAAAAGGATCTTTCTCTTGAGCAGCGTACTTGGACAAGTTTTTCTGATCTCGACACGTTGAATCGAGTTGGCGTTGCAAATGTGATGTTAGGAAAAGAATTGATGCCCCACTAAGAACGGGAACGCTTATTTGTCAAACCGACCGGCTGGCATCAAAAGTTTTACGACGATGAGCCTTTGTATAATCGGGCCCATTTGATCGCCTATCAATTTTCAGGAGAAAATAACAATCTTAAAAACTTGACGACGGGAACAGCTTCACTGAATGACCCTGGGATGAACGATCACGAAAAGGAAATCGAAAATTATATACGTAAAACCAATCACCATGTCCGTTATCGGGTGACGCCTTATTTCAAAGGGGAAGAATTGGTTGCGCGAGGCATTCAAATGGAGGCGGAAAGTATCGAAGATGATCAAATTTCTTTTAACCTTTTTGTTTATAATGTGCAAGAAGGCATTACGATTGATTATCAAACAGGCTATTCGCAAAAGGAGTAAAGAAATCACCCAAATTTGGGTGATTTTTTATTAGAAAAAGTCGTTATCCTATTGTTATTATGAGAAATTTCCTTGAGAATAAAGAAGAAGCTAAAGGAGAGGGTTACGAACAATGGAAGAGTACCAACGGGAACGTTATCTGGCTGCAGCAATGACGCTCAGTAAAAAATTAGCGCGCCGACAATTTCAACCAATCATTTGTCGAAATTTAGAGGAGGCAGCAGATCATGCGTTAGATATGATTGATCCGAACAAGACAGTAGGGCTTGGCGGCTCTATTACAGTGGAACAATCTGGGATAATTGAAAGGTTGTATCAGCGTGATCAGAAAATGATTGATCGCGAACAAACGAATTCGGTGGAGGCGCGGCATCAAGTGATGAAGCAAGCGTTGACTGCTGATTATTTTTTGACTAGTATCAACGGGATCTCTGAAGAGGGAGAATTGGTAAACATCGACAGTGTTGGCAACAGGGTAGCTGCGTTAACGTATGGACCAGATAAAGTAATCGCATTTGTCAGTATGAGAAAAGTGTATGGGAATCTTGAGACTACCTTAGAAATGGTTCGCAAAAACACGGCGCCATTTAATGCCCACCGTTTAGGGTTAGAAAAGACACCTTGTATAAAAAAAGGTACTTGCGGAGACTGTCTGAACTCAGAATGCATTTGCAATACGATCGCGATTACTCGCCGCTCGATGGAGAAAGACCGTATCCTTTTATTTTTGATCCTTGAAGATGTTGGGTTATAGGAGAGTATTTTATAGAGAACACAAAAAACCGAGGAATATTCCTCGGTTTTCTTTGTTTAGCTTAAAGAACTGCTGTTTTCCATTACTTCATCGATCAAACCGTAAGCTTTTGCTTCGTCGGCAGACATGAAGTTATCACGATCTGTGTCACGTTCAATGACTTCGATCGGTTGACCAGTACGTTCCGACAAAATGTTGTTTAAACGTTCGCGGGTCTTCAAAATGTGGCGAGCAGCGATTTCAATCTCTGTTGCTTGTCCTTGCGCACCACCAAGAGGTTGGTGGATCATGATCTCAGCGTTTGGCAATGCAAAACGTTTGCCTTTCGCGCCAGCGGTCAACAGGAAGCTTCCCATAGAAGCAGCCATACCAAGTACAATGGTTTGCACATCGGCTTTGACAAAATTCATTGTGTCAAAAATTGCTAAACCGGCAGATACGCTACCACCTGGTGAATTGATGTAAAGATAAATATCCTTTTCAGAGTCTTGGGCATCCAAGAAAAGTAATTGGGCGATAATAGTGTTCGCCATATCATCGTTCACTTCACCGCTTAACATGATGATGCGGTCTTTCAATAAACGAGAATAAATGTCGTAAGCACGTTCGCCACGAGATGATTGTTCAATGACTGTAGGGACTAAATTCATAGTGAATCCTCCTTAAAAATAGTGTTCGTAATTTAGTTTAGCACAAACGAGGTTGGATTGCTAAAACTTAAAGAAAGTATACAACGTTGGTCAGTTTTGGTCAAATGGAAGGCTTCGATTTTTAAGACGTATCAAACTATCCTAGAAACACGAAAATATGGTACTATTAATAACGAAAAGAACAAACTATTCATTCGTTGATTTTATTTTCACCGTGTATCCTTTAAAAAATGGTATATCACAAAAAAATGTTATAAATTAGACGAGCTTTTTTTATTTATATCTTTAAAAGCGATCGTCTCATTTTTTAAAATTTTCAAGGGGATCACATAGGGAACATCGACGTGTTTTTAAAGAAATAGTCCTTAATAGGAACTGGGAGGGAACAAATGTGGAAATTGCATTAATCGGACTAATCGGTGTATTGATCGGGGCAGGCTTGACGGGGATCGCCGTCTACTTTGTTTTTAGATATATTGATTCGCGCCATATTCGTGAAAGAGAACTGGAACATCAGGTCAAAGAAATCGAAACAATCAACCTTTTAAACAAGAAAATCAATGAGGTTTTATCAAAGCGCAATGTGATGATGCAAGAGTATGTATCCTTTAATTCATTTGATGATTGCTACATTACGATTGATGACTTTATCTACTTGAACTCATTCACAGCGCAAAATAATTTTTATTTGCCAAATTATTTAATTGAAGAATTCTTCAAAAATATTTCCCATCGAAAAGTTATTTTATCCCCTGAAGAAACGGTCAAAATCGGCGGCTATACTTATAAAGGCGGGCGCATTGTGATGGAGACCTTCTCTGAACAACTTTTAGAAATATTGAACGAGAAAAAACAAAAATTATCTCGGTCAACAAAACAACCATTACGCTATTTTAACGTACAATAATACATTCACGAATACTCGTGAGCAGACTTATATCAGGTTATTGAAAAATGATCGTTGACTACGGACGAGGTGACTATAGATGACAGTAATTATTGCTCATCGCGGGAGTGCTGGAACACATCCAGAGAATACATTGCCTGCGTTTATGGAAGCAGTGCGAGCCGGTGCAGACGGGATCGAACTGGATGTTCAATTAACTGCGGATCAGCAGTTAGTCGTGATTCATGATGAGAGCGTTGATCGAACGACTGACGGAAAGGGCTTGATCCGTGAGTTGACATTAAAGGAAATAAAAAAACTAGATGCTGGAAGCTGGTTTGATGAAAAATACCAAGCAACGAAGATTTCGACCTTGCAGGAAGTCTTGAACCTCTTGCTGCAAATGCGCTTTCGCGGTTTTTTGTGTATTGAGATCAAAACAAATAAATTCCATTATCCTGGGATCGAAGAAAAAATATCGGCGGTCATGACTAGTAAAGAGTGGCCATTTACGTATTGGTATGCAAGTTTCAATATTGATTCGCTGCACATCATGCATCAATTTGAACCGGATGCTCAATATGATCTGATTCAAAAAAATGACTTAGAAAAAAGCCAAGTCGTTCTAGATACTGATTTTATTGAGGGCTTGCATCCTAGTTATGATTGGGTCAAACAGAATCTGGAAATCGCCAAAAACTATGAGAAAACCATCCGTCCGTGGACGCCAAATCTGTACGAGACGATGATGACTTGTTATGAAAAGAACCTCGCTGGAATCATCACTGATTTTCCGGAAAAAGCGATTCGTGCGAGAAGCAGGTATAAGCAATGAAAGTAATTGCAATCGTGGGACCGACAGCAGTTGGCAAGACGAGCTTGAGCATCGACCTTGCCAAACGGTTTAACGGAGAGATCATCAGCGGCGATTCCATGCAAGTCTACCGCGGCCTCGATATCGGGACTGCAAAAGTGACTTTAGAAGAACAGGCTGGCGTTTTGCACCATTTGATAGATGTGCGAGATATAGACCAAAGCTATTCTGCAGCCGACTTCCAACAGGCGGCTAGAGAAGTGATTCAAGAAATCACTGATCGAGGAAAAGTCCCCATTGTTGTCGGCGGAACAGGACTTTATATCCAATCGTTGTTATGGGACTACAAACTTGGAAGTGAAGGCGAACGAACGGACGAGTCATTAAGAGAAAAATACGAAGCGATCGCTGAAGCTGAAGGGAATGAAGCCCTGTGGAAGCTCCTGCAGGCGAAAGATCCGTTGGCTGCGGAAAAAATCCATTACAATAATCGAAAAAAAATGATTCGAGCACTGGAAGTGTTTGAATTGACGGGCCATTCCATTTTAGAACCGAAAGAACAACCGAAAGAACTTTATGACAGCTTTTTGATCGGCTTGAACACGGAGCGTACGCGCTTGTATCGCCGAATCAATGAACGTGTGGATTTAATGGTGGAGCAAGGCGTGCTTGAAGAAGCAAGGCAACTAGCAAAGACTCCAGAAGTTCAGGCGGCACAGGGAATCGGCTATAAAGAATTCTTCCCCTATTTTTCAGGCGAGTGTTCATTGGACAGCGCGATCGAGGAAGTAAAATTACATTCACGAAGATATGCAAAACGTCAATTGACCTGGTTTCGAAATCGGATGTCGGTTCATTGGTATGATCTGGTTCAACATCCAGAAGCAATTGACGAGGTCGAAGCAGCTATAGAAAAATGGTTGTCTAGCGAGAAAGAATAGAAGAAATCGACCGTTAAGAAGCAGAAAGAGTCTTTTTTTATTTAAAAAATACAGCAGCATTACTTAGGAGGAAACGAATTGTCAGAAAGAGTCATTTTAGTCGG
Organism: Danaus melanippus; assembly: GCA_010014825.2. Lineage (NCBI taxonomy): Eukaryota > Metazoa > Arthropoda > Insecta > Lepidoptera > Nymphalidae > Danaus > Danaus melanippus. The sequence continues at coordinate 18,680 of JAAAKD020107940.1, read as the reverse complement.
CGTCGAAACAGATGAGACCAAGTATAACTTTTTGGAATCGATGCATGAGTTGGCTGGACTAACCAAAACGGCTCATGGCGAAATAGTTTTTTCATTGACCCAAAAACGCCCAAGAATCGATCGTCAAACGATCATCGGTAAAGGGAAAGTAGAAGAACTGGCACAATTGGTAGACGCCCATGAAGCAGCGCTGGTCATCTTCAACCATGCATTGACGCCGCGTCAAAGCCAAACCATCGAGGAGCGGGTTGGTGTTCCTGTGATTGATCGTATTCAGTTGATTTTAGATATTTTTGCCCAAAGAGCGCGTTCTAAAGAAGGAAAGCTGCAAGTGGAATTGGCACAGTTAGAGTATTTATTGCCTCGACTGACTGGACAAGGGCAAAGCTTGTCGCGGCTCGGTGGTGGGATCGGGACACGTGGACCAGGGGAAACAAAATTAGAAACCGATCGCCGTCATATTCGTCGTCGGGTCTCTGCCATCAAAAAAGAAGTGAAGGAAGTCGAAGCACATCGGGAACGAAGCCGGCAAAAACGGCAGCAATCCAGCGTTTTCCAGATGGGGTTGATTGGCTATACGAATGCCGGGAAATCGACTATTCTAAATCTGCTGACGAATGCAGATACGTATTCTGAGGATCAGCTATTTGCGACGTTGGACCCTTTGACAAAGCGTTGGCATCTTCCTCAAGGGATGGAAACGACGATCACGGATACTGTTGGCTTTATTCAAGATTTGCCGACGCAATTAGTGGATGCGTTTCAGTCCACGCTGGAAGAAAGCCGCGGCATGGACTTGCTGCTCCATATCGTTGATGCTAGTGCTGAGGACCGTCAGCAACAAGAAAAGACAGTAAATGACTTATTGAAAGATCTACACATGGAGACTATCCCTATGCTGACGATCTACAATAAAGCCGACCGTATTGATGAATTTACATTTACTCCGACCTTGTTTCCAAGTGTGTTGATTTCAGCAAAGACCAACAGAGGCAAGGAATTACTTGAGGATTCCATCAAGCAGGAGATCATGAATTTATTAGAGCCTTATATAGTAACGTTGAATGCGGATGAAGGCCAGGCATTAAGTGAAATGAAACGAGAGACCCTTGTCTTGAGTGAAACCTTTGATGAAGAAAACGAACACTATGTTGTCCGTGGGTTTGCTAAGAAAAATTCTCTCTGGATTAGGAGAATGGATGATGAATTGGACAACTGATCTAGCACCAGAGTTAGTTGAAAAAGTCGACCGAGTCGATCAAAAAATCGCTGGTCGATTGCAAGAAGTACGGGAGGTCGCGTTATCAAATCAAGCGAAAGTCTTGGCCGCGTTTCGAGAGAATCATGTTTCGGAAAGCCATTTTTTACCTTCTACCGGGTACGGGAATGACGATCAGGGACGGGATGTTTTGGAAGCCGTGTACGCACAAACGTTTGGCGCGGAAGCTGCACTCGTACGCCCTCAAATCGTTTCTGGGACACACGCGATCGCCACCTCGTTATTTGGTGTGCTGCGTCCTGGGGATGATCTGCTTTATATTACCGGAACGCCTTATGACACATTACTTGAAGTTATCGGCGTACAAGGCAATGGAATCGGGTCGTTTAAGGAATACAACATCGGTTACGACGAAGTTGACTTATTGGAAGACGGTGCCGTTGATTTTGATGGGATCAAAGCGAAGATCACGGATAAAACAAAAGTGATTGCGATCCAGCGTTCACGGGGCTATGCCTCACGGCCCTCATTTACGATAAAAAAAATCAAAGAAATGTGTGATTTTGTCAAAACGATCGCGCCGAATGTCGTGATCTTTGTCGATAATTGCTATGGAGAGTTTGCTGAATTATTGGAACCGACGCAAGTAGGTGCCGATTTGATGGCGGGATCATTGATCAAAAATCCTGGTGGCGGAATCGCTAAAACAGGCGGCTATATCGCTGGGAAACAGGAATTGATCGAGCGTTGTGCCTATCGTTTAACGACACCGGGTGTAGGAGCTGAAGGCGGTGCAATGCTTGGCAGTGTCTTTGATATGTTACAGGGATTTTTCCTGGCACCTCATGTGGTGAGCCAAGCGATTCAAGGCGCTGTTTTTTCTGCCGCATTATTGGAAGAATACGATTTGGCTTCCACCCCTAAGTGGGATCAGCCGCGTACGGATTTGATCCAACTGATTGATTTTCGGGATCGTGAAAAAATGATCCAGTTTTGCCAAGCGATTCAGAAATATTCGCCCATCGATGCCTATGTTGCCCCTATTCCTTCTTATATGGCAGGCTATGAGGATGACATCATTATGGCGGCGGGGACATTCATTCAAGGAGCAAGCATCGAATTGAGTGCAGATGGTCCTTTGCGTGAACCCTATTCGTTATATCTTCAAGGCGGTCTGACATTTGAACACGTCAAAGTTGCAGTAACGAACGCTGTGAATGAAGTCTATCATCAGTAAAAAGGAGCTCAACCTTGAGCTCTTTTTTTTAGGCCTGTTTTCTATCTAAAGCAGTTTCAGGAAAGGAAAGCTGCTGTTCGTGGTTGAATCTTACAAGATAGGTATGGGTCTCTTTGTTGTAATTTATGATGATCCCTAAATAGCCAGCCATCGGTTGGTCTTTTTTTATTTTAACGGTCTCACCGTTTTGGAAACGAGCCAAGGCGTTCACGTCCTTTTCTTTTTAATGAGTATACGATACTTTTATAAAACAGAAACCTTGATAATACAAGCTTTTCTCTCTAAATCCGAACGTTTTTAATTTCTATGTAAGAAAATCTAACATTATGCCTTGACGATTGGTTCGTCGGATGGTATCCTTTTTTCGACATCAAAATACAAGGAGGAGATGGTATGCGGGAAAAAGAATTGCGTCGTTCGCTTGCAGTTTTTCCAATTGGTACAGTTATGAAACTGACAGATTTGACCGCAAGGCAAATCCGGTACTATGAGGAGCAAGAATTGATTCATCCGGAACGAAGTGAAGGCAACCGTAGAATGTATTCTCTAAATGACATTGATGTGCTGCTTGAAATCAAGGATTATTTATCCGATGGGTTAAATATGGCGGGAATCAAGCGTGTCTATCAAATGCGCCAAGAAGAGGTCAAAGCGGCCAAAGAGAAACCACCATTGACTGATAAAGATGTTCGTCGTATTTTCTACGATGAGATGCTGACGCAAGGCGGTTTTCAACAACAAAATCCATACCAATCGCAAGGGCCTAAGCTGTAGCGGTTGTGGAATAAAAAAATGAAGTGCGAGGAAGGGATTAGATATTATGCCGAAAAAAGATCTAAGTAAAGAGGATATTAAACGAATTGTTGAAGAAGAGAACGTCCGATTTTTACGCTTGATGTTCACAGATATTATGGGGACGATTAAAAACGTTGAAGTACCTGTGAGCCAAATGGATAAAGTCCTAGATGATAAAATGATGTTCGACGGTTCATCTATCGAAGGCTTTGTTCGGATCGAAGAAAGCGATATGTACTTGTATCCAGATTTGTCTACTTGGATGATTTTCCCATGGGAAAGTGATCACGGCAAAGTGGGACGTTTGATTTGTGACATTTACAGTCCAGATGGCACGCCGTTTCCAGGGGACCCTCGCGGGAACTTGAAACGCATTTTAAAGGGAATGGATGAATTTGGTTTTACATCATTCAACTTAGGACCAGAACCAGAATTTTTCCTATTTAAAATGGATGAAAATGGCGATCCTACATTAGATTTGAACGATAAAGGCGGCTACTTCGATTTTGCACCGACTGACTTAGGTGAAAATTGCCGTCGCGATATCGTGTTAGAGCTTGAAAGCTTAGGGTTTGAAGTCGAAGCCTCTCACCATGAAGTTGCACCAGGACAACATGAAATCGACTTTAAATATGCCGATGCAATCGAAGCGTGTGATAACATCCAAACCTTCAAATTAGTAGTGAAAACAATTGCCCGCAAGCATGGTCTCCACGCGACCTTCATGCCGAAACCTTTATACGGCATCAATGGTTCTGGTATGCACTGCAACATGTCCTTATTCAATGAAGACGGCAATGTTTTCTATGACGAAGACGGCCCAATGAAATTAAGTAAAACTGCTTATCACTTCTTAGCAGGATTATTGAAACACGCGCGTGCATACACGGCAGTATGTAACCCGATCGTAAACTCTTACAAACGTTTAGTTCCCGGCTTTGAAGCACCCGTATATGTAGCATGGAGCGGGCGCAACCGTTCGCCATTGATTCGTATCCCAGAATCTCGCGGCTTGTCTACTCGTTTAGAATTACGTTCAGTCGACCCTGCAGCTAATCCATATTTGACTATGGCTGTTCTGTTGGAAGCTGGTTTAGATGGAATCCGTAACGAATTAACACCGCCAGCAGCAGTTGACCGCAACATCTATGTGATGACGGAAGAAGAACGTAAAGAAGCAGAGATCTATGATTTGCCATCAACGATCCACAATGCGATCAAAGCATTGCGTGAAGATCAAATCATGGTGGATGCCCTTGGAAACCATATTTACACAAACTTCAATGAAGCAAAACGTATGGAATGGGCAGCCTTCCGTCAAACTGTTTCTGAGTGGGAACGCGATCAATATTTAGAGCTTTACTAATCCAAACTCGCAAGACCTTTGAGGACATCCTCAAGGGTCTTTTTTTGACCAAAAAATAACGATTTCAAAGAAAAATGACTGAATTTGATCGTTGCGGATTAAGAAAAAAGAAAGAAAAAAATAATTGCGTCCTTTTTATCCAACGCATGTTAAAGGAACATTGGAGGCAAAGTTCAGATGCTCGTTATAAGTTACTTCCAATAAATAATTTGGTGTTGACGTTTTCAAAAAATAGCAGTACCTTTTTCGTGAAGATATCTTACGAAAAGGAAAAATGGACAAAAAAGGAGGTCGAGTGAAGGATGGAAGATTATGGGTTAGCGAGACAAAAGCTTTTTACCTTGCAGCGACGGACATTAGAAAAACGATTGCATGCGTTCTATTATCAGACTCATGATGAAAAGACAACGATTGAAATGCTGATTGCACTACAAGTGCGGGACGAACTGACTGGAGACGCTTTTGATTTCTCTAGAATGTTGACAAGCGTGGTGTATCGCATCTTTTTACGGACACGTACAACAAAGATCATGCGTCGATTTTATTTATATTTTATTGATTATTTCAGCGGGAAAGATTGGCAATTACTAACGGCAAAATTATTTCCTGTGCTTACGTATAACGAAGAAGATCCAGAAGTGGTCAAAGTACAAACGTTTGATGAAGAAATTATAGGATGCGCAGAATCATGAGGGATGCCTTCACAAGAAGAGACTAAAAAATACAAAGGAGGGGAAGGAAATGTTTACGACAACAACGATTACATTAGATGCTCTCTTTGCGAACAGCGAGGGGGAAAAACATCATTTTCGTATGAAGGGCTTTGATCCAAATAAGCCGGCTGAAAAAGTGAAGGGTGCACTAACGAAGCTGACTAAGCTGGATATTTTTGAAAAAGACGGCATCGGTCTATATAAAGAACTCCTAGAAGCAAAAATGATCCAGCGGACAGATACGGTGGTGTTTAAAGAAGAAAGAAAAAAGGAACAAAAAACAGAGGAAAAAGATTTCTTTGCGCAGCTCTCCGAAAGGGCAGCGGCAATGGGGTATACGATGGAAGAACCAGCCGATATTTTGGAAACGCTCACACTCTCGCAAGACTTGACGATCATTGAAGAGCAACCTGATCCGAGAACGTTGATCCAATTGATCGCACTGCCGGATGGGATCGATCCGACGACGTTGTCCGAGAAACAAAACTACCGAGTGGTGACCTCGTGTCTTCCTGCAAAGGCCACACTGAAGGAATGTTTTATCGATAGTGAAACTACACCAGCGAAATTATTGGTCGTCTCTTCATTGTCGGAGGAAGAGGAGGGATTGCCGGCTTCCGTCCATACGTTATCAGGTAGTAGTTTCTCCGAAGAAACGAAAGAAACAACTACAAAAGAACGAATAGATCCAGAAATCGATCCGCTGGAGCAGACAAAGGAACAAACGAATTGGGTAACCATGGCCTCTTTACCGATGAATGCAGCATTGGATGAGCTAGTCATCGATAATGCGCCAAAAACGCCTGTACCCTATTCTTGTGGGGCCACACCAAGAAAAATAGAGGGAGCCTCTTTGCCGATTCAAGGTAAGCAACTCGTCAGTCGTACCCGTCATCGCCTACTCAAGCGTATTCGGAAGCGAGAATAGCGAATTTCTGATACTTGACCAAAAAACCACAACGTTGGGATAAAAGAGAGTGTCGTTAGAAGGAAAAAGGGGAATGTGCTCACTCACAGTGGGGTTATTTGTCATGGTGTTTTTTCAATATATTCCTAGTCAAAGTAGGCATTCATTTAGAATGGGAAAACGATGCCGTTTCCTATTTTGAACAGTAAAAAGACATCGGAACGAAATCCGATGTCTTTTTGAGTGTTAATTCAAGAGTGCTAATCCAAAAGAAAGATAGGTCGCATAAGTGATCCATACAAGATACGGGACAAAACAAATCGCCGCGCCTTTAGAAATCCCTCGAAACTCTCGAATACTGAAAATGATCGAAAACCAAAGGAACAAGCTGATAAATGACGCGATCCAAAAATGAGAGCCGCCAAAAAATAAGATGCTCCATATGAAGTTGAGTGCGAGCTGCACTCCAAAAAGAATATACGAGCGCGTCTTGTTTTTTGGTTCTTTGCTGTCAATCACTAAAAATAAAGCTAAACCGATCAATGCATAGAGAACTGTCCAAATAATTCCCACGATATTTCCAGGTGGTGCCAGGAAGGGCTTGTTCAATTGTGCGTAGACTGCGGGAATATCTCCCGCAAAAAAACCGGACAATGATCCGATCAATTCAACTCCGATGATACATGCGAGTAGTTTAAAAAATCTATTTAACATAATAATCCTCCTTTGTCCTTTTTTTTACGAATAATTCCTTCATAAAAGCTAGTACTATTTCAGTATAACGAGCATTCTATTTAAAAGAAAAAAAGATGCTTAAGAAAACTGACCTAAACAAAGCAAAAGCGTGTTATAATAATTCGGAAGATTTTCTAAAGCCAAGAGATTGGCAACTTGCAAAATTTGTAAGTTTTGTCTTCTTTTAGTAAAATATAATTGTTGATAATTCCAAGGAGAGGTGTGAGAAAATGGGATACACAGATGAAACAGTCCGTTTTGATTTTGATGACAATCGTAAGAAAGAGATCAGCGAGACATTAACGATCGTCTATAACGCGTTGGCTGAAAAAGGCTACAACCCGATTAACCAAATCGTCGGCTATTTATTATCAGGAGATCCTGCGTATATTCCTCGTTATCAAGACGCACGAAACTTGATTCGTCGTCATGAGCGCGATGAAGTTATGGAAGTTTTGGTAAAATATTACTTGAAAGATCACGGTATAGATATTCGATGAGAGTGATGGGACTTGATGTCGGCTCGAAAACTGTCGGGATCGCGGTGAGTGATCCATTTGGCTGGACGGCTCAAGGAGTCGAGATCATCCGAATCGACGAAGAAAAGGGGAAGTTCGGCTTTGAACGACTAGGTGAATTAGTGAAGCAGTACCAAGTCACTAAATTTGTTGTGGGACTTCCTAAAAATATGAACAATTCAATCGGTCCTCGAGCAGAAGCCTCCATGGCGTATGCTGAGAAAATCAAAGAACTCTTTGACTTGCCGATTGAGTATCAAGACGAGCGATTAACTACTGTTCAAGCAGAACGGATGCTAGTAGAACAAGCAGATGTTTCTCGTTCGAAAAGAAAAAAAGTTATCGATAAACTTGCAGCAGTCATGATTTTACAAAATTATCTTGATCGCAACAGCAATAAACTTTAGAAAAGAGGAATAACTATGGCACACGAACACACACACGACCACGATCATGAACATGATCACGACCACGAACATGAAGTCATCACTTTAGTGGATGATGAAGGAAATGAAACGCTGTATGAAATCTTATTGACGATCGATGGTCAAGAAGAATTTAACCGCAATTATGTATTGCTTTATCCAGCAGGCGCACCTGAAGATGAAGACGTTGAATTGCAAGCTTACGCATACGTTGAAAATGAAGACGGCAGTGAAGGCGAATTGCAACAAATCGAAACAGATGCTGAATGGGATATGATTGAAGAAGTTTTCAATACGTTCATGACAGAAGAAGAATAAGTTTAATACTAGGAGAAACCTTGATACAAAAGGTTTCTCTTTTTTTTTGAGCAAGAAACGAGGAAGGCTCAATCGCTCATAAATTTGAGAACGATCCGGTCAGTAATGTAAAGTCTTTGTATAGGTTACGTAAAGTTTGAGTTGCTTTGAGGGATGCCTTATCTAGATGGTGTAAAATAAAAGTAGGGAAGAAACCTTCCTAAAAATATTGCTAGGCTAACAGAAAAGGATGTGTGTGTAATGAGAAATAATCACAAAAGCACAAAGTTAATCCATTTGATGTTAACAATGATGAGAAATAGCAAGAAACCGCCAGATGGATGGATAAAGGTTCCTACTAACCGAGCCAGTCGGGGGAAGGAAGCGTGATCCATCATCTCGTAGCTATACGTAAAATAGCTTTTATCGAGCATCGAACGTTCAGAGTTCCTTTTTTAAAAGGGGACTCTTTTTTTATTGGAAAATTCGAACGCTGCTTTTTTAAATTCACCAATCTAGGTATCTTCTTTTTTTAGGGAATCGGGCTCATGCTTTTTGAATCGAAGGGGAACCGAGGAACGGGTATACCTATTCAAAATTTTTGTCAGTAATGAGATAGTTGTGTAAAATGAATGGCATCATTATTTACGGTCACAGTGAGGAGAAATTATGGAGAAAAAACTTTCGTTTAAGCAATATATTTATATAGGGTCAATGCTTTTTGGGCTTTTCTTTGGTGCCGGCAATTTAATTTTTCCGGTCAACATGGGGCAATCAGCGGGGAGCAATATCTTCTTAGCCAATCTCGGCTTTTTAGTTACAGGAATTGGGTTGCCATTTTTAGGGATCATAGCGATCGGGCTTTCTCAAAGTGAGGGCGTTCTAGATTTGGCTTCAAAGGTTGGCAGGAACTATGCATTTATTTTTACCTTTCTGATTTACTTAGTGATCGGGCCCTTTTTCGCCCTGCCCCGCTTGGCGACGACGTCCTTTGAAATTGGGATCGCTCCGTTTGTTTCAAACGATCATCTCGGGCTTGGCTTGGCGCTGTTCAGCGTATTGTTTTTTGTAATAACCTGGTTGTTCTCTCGCAAGCCATCAAAAATATTAGATTATGTCGGTAAATTCTTGAATCCCATTTTTCTTATTCTACTCGGCGGGTTGCTTTTTCTAGGATTTCTTCATCCGTTAGGTGCCATTGAAACGGCACCTGTCCAACCAGCGTATCAAACGGCGACTTTCTTAAAGGGCTTTACCGAAGGGTACAATACGCTAGATGCTTTGGCTTCTTTAGCATTCGGAATCATCATCGTTACTACGATACGATCTATGGGGGTGACAAAGCCGAATCAGATCGCTAAAGGAACGATCAAATCGGGTGCGATCAGTATCGTATTAATGGGAATCATCTATACACTGCTATCCTATTTAGGAGCCATGAGCTTAGGAAAATTTGCTATAAGTGAAAACGGCGGGATCGCATTAGCACAGATCGCCAATCATTATCTCGGTACGGTGGGGAGTATTTTACTCGCAGCGATTGTTATCTTAGCCTGTTTAAAAACATCCATTGGGCTTGTAACAGCTTTTTCGGAGACCTTTGTCAAACTGTTCCCTAAGTTCAGTTATCGCTTTTTTATTGTTCTTGCCAGTGTTCTTCCTTGCCTTTTTGCAAACGTTGGTCTAACAAAAATAATCGAGATCTCTCTGCCTGTTTTAATGTTCATTTATCCCTTGGCCATGACGCTGATCCTGCTTGCTATTTTGAGCCCATTGTTCAAGGATAGAAAACCTGTGTATCAGGCAACAACAGCTTTAACAGCTATCGCAGCGATTTTTGATGCCTTAGCAGCGAGTCCGGCCGCCATTTCAACGAATCCGATCGTTGTGTCCATTCTTAAGTTTGTCAGTCACTATTTACCTTTCTTTACGATAGGTATGGGATGGGTGTTGCCAGCCTTTGTCGGCTTTCTAATTGGGGGAATGTACGCTCTGATCAAGGAGAGAAAACTAGCGGAGTGATCTTCAAGATAAAAGAATCAAAAACAAAGAAGCCTTCTTCTGTATGGAAGGCTTTTTTTGATCATCGGTTACTTTTTGGATAAGGTCATCAAGAGCATCGAGCCGAAGGTAACGATAAAAAAGGAGGGGAGGATCAAATAAATAAACGTAGCAAAAGTTAATTCTCCTTTTGCGATATAGCTGCTTAGCGATGCAAGAAAGCATACAATTCCGATAGCGACAGTATCATGGATAGTTTTTTTCATACGTACCCTCACTTTCTTTGATTTTCACGAGTGACCATTCTTGGAGGTGTCCTTTTATCCCTTCAAGTTTAAACGAAGAAATCGTAAAAACTGTTTTCTTGTCTTAAAAGGTCAAAAAAGACTCGTGAGCGAAAACGACAATTTGAATAAAAAACGGAATAATGAGCAAAATATCAAACTATTTTTTTGAGAATCAATCAAAATAAGCGGACGAACAAATCATTTGTCAACGTTTCTAGAGAGGCGTACCATTATTTTGTAAACGTTATCAAATTGAAGGCGGGGATTTTGATGGAAAAGATTTATCAAGCAAGCACAGCAGAGGGTGCAATTGATTTTATTAATATGAATGATTTAGAAGAAGGGGCTAAAGAAGTCATTCCTAAAGGCGGCTACGGGTATATCAGCAGTGGCGCAGGGGATGTCTTCACTTATCAAGAAAATGAAAAGGCATTCAATCATAAGCTGATTATTCCTCACGTACTACGAGATGTTGAGTTACCAGATACGCGAGTAACCTTTGAAGGCGAAGAGCTGACGGCACCAATCATTATGGCTCCGGTCGCTGCCCACGGGTTAGCCAATGTGGCAGCCGAGCGGGCGTCCGCGAAGGGGGTCGCTAGATTCGGGACGATTTATACCGCGAGCTCGTACGCTTCCTGTACATTAGAAGAAATACGCGAGGCTGGCGGGGCAAAGGCACCTCAATGGTTTCAGTTCTATATGAGTAAAGATGATGGGATCAACCGAGATATCATCGATATGGCAAAACGTAACGGCGCAAAAGCCATCGTTTTGACCGCGGATGCGACAGTAGGAGGCAATCGTGAAACCGATCGTCGAAACGGATTTACATTTCCGCTAGCCATGCCGATCGTTCAAGCCTATCAATCAGGGATCGGTCAAACAATGGATGCCGTTTATGGCTCTTCGAAACAAAAATTAAGTCCAAAAGATGTTGAATTTATCGCAGGTTATTCAGATCTGCCGGTATACGTTAAAGGCGTCCAGTCAGAAGAAGACGTAGAACGCGCTCTTGGCTCCGGCGCTTCAGGTATCTGGGTATCGAATCACGGTGGGCGCCAACTAGATGGCGGTCCGGCTTCCTTTGATTCCCTGCAATATGTGGCGGAGGCCGTAGCAGGCAGAGCCCCAATCGTTTTTGACAGCGGGGTTCGTCGCGGGCAGCATGTTTTTAAAGCTCTTTCTTCTGGAGCGGATCTGGTTGCCATTGGCCGTCCGGCAATCTATGGCTTGGCATTGGGCGGAACAACAGGCGTTCAGCAGGTCTTCGATTTCTTCAAAAAAGAACTGGAAATGGTCATGCAGCTAGCAGGAACACAAACGGTTGAAGACATTAAAGGCATTGTTTTAAGAGAAAATCGCTATTTGTAAAACGTATTATTCTTTACTTTCTATTTTGTGGATGCTATCTTGTTATTAACCGAACACGAGGAGGAAAAGAAATGACTGCTTCAATGAAATTGCGTAAAAACTTTTTGAATAACTAATAAACGATGAATTCAAAAGTCTAGGTGCGGCAATTTCAAGGGATCAGTGTATACTTTTCTAAAAAGAACGAAAGAGGCCTAGTCTGAGACTGGGCCCTTTTTTGTACACTTTTTCCTTTTCCTAGCGAAAAGGAGAAGAAAACGAATGGAACATTTATCTGTAAAATTAACAAAAATAGAACACCGTTTTGGTGCCAAAAAAATTTTTTCAATTGACTCATTATCCGCCTATGAGGGAGATCGTATCGGGATCATCGGAGCAAACGGTCAAGGGAAATCGACTCTTTTAAAACTGATCAAAGGGGAGATGAATCCAGGTAGCGGCAGGGTCCAGAGAGAAATCGACTTTAATTTCTTTACTCAAATCGAAGAAATAAATGAATGGACCAATTTCGAAGAGATTGACTGGGAATTGGTAGCCCGACTCTCTGTCCCTAAGAATCCTGCCAGTACGTTGAGTGGCGGGGAGGAAAATAAATACCGTCTCGCGCAAACGCTCTCCAGTTACAAACCGGGCTTGCTTCTGGACGAACCCACAACACACCTTGATCGCAAAAGTATACAGACGTTGATTGAAGAGCTGCGTTATTACTACGGAACGCTGTTGTTCGTTAGCCATGACCGTCATTTTTTAAATCAACTGGCGACGAAAATATGGGAGATAGATGCTGGCGAGATCAAGGAATACGTTGGAAATTACGAAGATTACTGTAAGCAGAAAGAATTAAAAAATCTCGTGAATCAAAGAGAAGCGGCACAATATATAAAGGAAAAGAAACGCTTGGAATCAGCAGTCAGTAAAAAGAAGGAGCAAGCAGAAAGAAGCACCAAGGTTTCAACGAAAAAGAGTCAGCAGAACATCCGACCAGATCGCTTGTCCTCGTCGAAACAGAAAGATACAGTTCAAAAAAATTTACAAAAGTCCGTGACCGCGATGGAAAGCCGCTTAGCCCAATTGGAAAAAGTCGAGAGGTTTGAGAAACGACGAGAGATCGTGTTTCCACCTTCAAAAATACAAGCCGTTCATAATAAATTTCCAATCCGAGGAGAAGCATTTCAACTAGAGCGGGGTGGAAAATTGCTGATTGAATCCTGTGATTTTCAATTTCCTCTGGGGAAGCGGATTGCGATTGTTGGAGAAAACGGCAGTGGAAAAACCTCACTGCTTCAAAGTATCCTGAATAATGAAGAGGGAATCGTAGTATCGCCGAAAGTTTTGTTTGCCACCTACCATCAAATGTCCTATAAAATGGTGGACAATCAGTCACTTTTAGAATTTTCAATGAAGCATACAAGCTATAAGGAAGCTCTCGTTCGCAGTATTTTGCATAATCTGGGGTTTTCTCAATTGGAGATGACTAAGCCGATCAAAGACTTGAGTGGCGGGGAAGCTACGCGGCTTCAAATCGCGTTGTTATTTGTGAAGCCGTCCAATGTATTAATACTAGACGAACCTACAAATTTTATTGATTTGACCACAGTGGAAGCTCTCGAACGCTTGCTTTTGTCTTATCAAGGGACAGTGATAGTTACTTCCCACGATCCCTATTTTGTAGAAAAAATTGCTGATGAAATTTTTGAAATAAGTGATTTTAAACTGAAAAATACTCAGTTTTAAATGATGGTAGTTATTTAAATGGGTGTGCTATTACACTTATTCCTCTGATTAATCTGTATTATAAGCTGTTTTTCATGAGCAGTTTTCTATCAATCTCTGTTTTTTATATGCTATAACAAAATGAGTGAGTAGAATTTATCAGCAAATGAATGGAGACGAGAACAATGAAAAAAGGATTTGTGGGTTTAGCACTTGTGGTGGCAGGACTGCTTTTTACTGCTTGCGGGAATGGGCAAGGTCAAACAAGTGAAGATACGAGTTGGAAAAAGGTAGAAGAGAAAAAGGAACTGACAGTCGCAACATCAGGCACACTTTTTCCATCTTCGTATTACAACGAAGACAATCAGTTGATTGGCTATGACGTAGACGTGGCGAAAGCAGTCGCTAAAAAATTAGATTTGAAAATTAATTTTAAGGAATACAACGTGGATGGTCAGGTAACCGCAGTCAATCGTGGAGAAGCAGATTTTGCTGCGAATGATTTTGGAATGTCAGAAGAACGCAGCAAAAAATTTGCCTTATCGTCACCAATCAAACATTCCTTTGACAGCATGATCGTTCGGAAAAGCGACGATTCCGGCATTCATTCCTTAGAGGATTTGAAAGGGAAAAAAGCAGCAGGAGAACCGAACACAAGCTATATGAAGATTGCTGAGAAGTATGGAGCGAAAGCTGTTACGTATGACAATGCCACCAACGATCAGTATTTAACGGACGTGGCGAATGGTCGGACCGATGTGATCTTAAATGACTACTATTTGCAGAAAATGTCTGTCGCAGCGTTGCCTGATATTCCGGTGAAAATTTTGGAAGATGTCTATTTTAATGCAAACGAGACCGGCTTCTTATTCGATAAGAAAAACGAAGCACTAAAATCAAAAATTGATACGGCGCTTCAAGAGTTGAAAGAAGAGGGCACGCTGAAGAAAATATCAGAACAATATTTCGGAACGGACGTTTCGGTGAAGCCTAAACAAGAAGTCACTGAGAAAGTGTCAGCGGACTAATGTACATCCCTACGATCGATATCCCTTTGATGATCGAATCTGTCCCCTTTCTACTGAGTGGATTTGGGTATACATTAGGGATCAGTCTGGCGGCATTCTTCTTCGGAAATCTTTTGGGTATTTTATTAACTATTTTAGGCTTCGTTCCATGGCTGCCGATCAAACTGTTCGTGCGATTTTATTTATCCTTTTTACGGGGCACCCCTGCACTGGTTCTGTTGTTTTTACTCTATTTTGGCTTACCCTATCAATTAAATGCAGTGGTCGCAGCAGTTATTTGCTTTAGTTTGACCAGTAGTGCGTTTATTGGAGAAATCTATCGTGGATCAATTGCGGGTGTCAATGGTGGTCAGTGGGATGCAGCCTACGCTTTAGGCAATCGATTCTTCCCAACCATGCGTTACATTATCTTGCCTCAAGCGGTTCGTATTTCGATCCCAGCGTTGGGCAACGTCGCAATGGACCTGCTTAAAGGAACATCGCTAGCGGCAATGATCACCGTGCCCGATATCTTTCAAAAAGCAAAAATCATTGGTGGGCGAACATTTGACTATTTATCAATGTACATTTTAGTTGCATTGATTTATTGGCTGCTGTGTATAGGGATCGGTCACCTGCAGCATCGATTAGAGAAGTATTTTCAGCAAAAATATGTATAAGAAATGTTGGAACGGATGAGAGTCTGGATTTTCGTGTCATGTAAAAAATCATTCCGACGATCAGAGGCTTCAAAAAGAAAAATTAGAAAATGATCTGTATAGCACGAGAGCTGGGTCTGATAGAAAGAAAGGAACTCTTTTCTATCAGGCTTTTTTCTTTTCGAGGGTTCTATCGAGTCTGTTGCTAGTATTATGAAAAAAAATTTGTGATAATAAATAAAAAAGTTATTGAGGTGTTAGGGATGAAAGATGGTCTTTACTGGGCAGAAAAATTACGCAGAAAAGAAATCAGTTTTCAAGAGTTGTTGCATTTGTTTGAAGAAAAAGCTCGGAAACAAAATTCACTGTTGAATGCATTTGTCACCGTGATGGATCAAGAAGCATTAACGGAATATCAGCAGCAAGAAGAGGTCTTAAAACGGCCCTTTGCCGGATTGCCGATTCCGTTAAAAATGCTGGGACAGGAAAAAAAAGGCTGGCTGAGTACGTCAGGTTCAAAATTGTTGATGGCACATCGCGCTAGCAGTGATAGTTATTATACGAACAAGCTGCTCGCAAACGGTCTTATTCCATTTGCACAGACGAATACGCCTGAATTTGGTTTTAAAAACATTACAGATGCGAAGATTTATGGACCGGCTAGAAATCCATGGAATCTTGATTATTACTCCGGCGGATCGAGCGGCGGCGCGGCCAGTGCTGTAGCTGCAGGCATCGTCCCTATTGCAGGTGCTAGCGATGGCGGGGGCTCGATTCGAATACCGGCTTCTTTTAGTGGGTTGATTGGACTCAAGCCCACACGGGGAGTGATGCCCGTTGGCCCGAGTGGGTGGCGTGGTTGGCAGGGAGCAGCGATCGACTTCGCCTTAACGGTTTCGATGCGGGATACGGAAAAGCTGTTTTATGGGATGCGAGATATCTCCAGTGCGGCTCCTTATCAAGCACCTGCCTCTGCTTGGCAACACCATAAAGCCGCCCAAAAAGAGCAGCTGAAGATCGCAGTCATTATTGATTCGCCGATTGATTCCACGGTTTCCCCAGAAGCCGCCAGCGCAGTAGAAAAAGCGCATGATTTTCTTTTAAAGCAAGGACATCAAGTCGAGATCATCGATTATCCGGTGGATGGGAAGGAATTGATCGCTAGCTATTATTTGATGAATGGCGCGGAAACGGCAGCGATGTTCTCTGGAATTGAGCAAGGACTGCGCCGCCCAGTGGAGAAGAACGACATGGAGTTGATGACTTGGGGAATCTATCAATATGGGAAGAAAATCCCTGCCAGTCATTATATTCGCGCGTTGAACTTTTGGGATGATGCGGCGTTTAAGATGGAGCAGCTTTTTACAGAATATGACCTCCTCTTGACCCCGACGGCTGCAACGACGGCGCCTAAAATAGACGAGGATCTACAAAGCGATGAAATTCGAGATGCATTAGAAGCTGCCGCCAGTCTTTCGGAAAATGAGCTGCATCATGTCATTGATCGCATGTTTGAACGAAGCCTGGAGATCACCCCCTACACGCAATTAGCCAATCTCACAGGGCAACCCGCAATTAGCTTGCCCACCTACTTGACGCAAAAGGGACTTCCTTTGGGTATTCAATTCATCGCTGCACGGGGAAGAGAAGACGTGCTTCTGCAAATCGGACGATTATTTGAGACAGAATACGGCTTCAAATTACCTGAATATTATCAAGCAAACAAGTAACGCCGATCCTTGATTCGAACAGCCAAAATTGGTTACCAATTTTGACGGTTCTTTTGGTACACTTAAACTAGTTATTGAAAACGCTTAACAGGAGGATAGAAATGATTTTATTGAAAGCAAGAAAAGTAATTACTGGTGACGGTGAAACGGTGATCGAGAAGGGCGGTGTAGTTTTTTCAGAGGGTACAATAGTGGCTGTAGGAGAAGCACAAAGACTAGCTTCTGAGTACCCTCAGGCAGAGGTTTGCGAGTATAGCGACGGCACGATCTTACCGGGCCTGATGGATGCGCACATTCATTTAGGCTATTATTGGACGCAGCCGGATCTGCATCGCTACAATGACTTTATGATCGCCTACTATGCACAGAAACAAGCAGAAATGTGTTTAGCCAAAGGAGTAACGACGATTCGAGATTGCTGCGGGCCGCAATTTCTATTAGAGACTTTGCGCTTAGCTGCTGAAAAGGGCTACGTCAAGGCACCACGCATTTTGCATACGGATCGGGGAATCTGTATCACCGGAGGCCATGGACACGAGGATGGTATCGAAGAAGTAGACGGTGTGGAAAATATCCGCCATACGATCCGACGTCAAAAGAAGGATGGCGCTGATTGGATCAAGCTGTTAACAACGAATCGTGATGACATTTGTGAGTTTACTCAGGAAGAATTAACGGCGGGTGTAGAAGAGGCTCACCGACTCGGTATGAAATGTGTTGTCCATTCAGGAACACAGCCAGGAATCCAAATGCGTATTGACGCAGGCTTTGATACGATCGAGCATGGCAATTTCTTAACAGTCGAGCAAGCGAAACAAATGATTCAACAGCAACAATCATGGACGCCTACGATGTTCGCCTATCATTTCTTGGCAGAGTACAATCAAAAGGTCCAAGAAGCAGGGATCGATCATTCAAATCAGTCGACTGAAACCTACTCCCATCATTTAGATTTCTTTGAGCGTTCTGTTGAGGCGTATTCGAAAAATTTCAAAGCGATTTATGACGAGGGGCTAACGATTTTAGCGGGTACAGATATGGTCATGCTGGAAGCGCCGAGTGTGCCGATCGTGGAGGAGCTTGAGTTGATGGTCCGCTATGGTTTGACCCCCGTCCAAGCAATCCAAACAGCCACCCAAAATCCGGCAAAAGTCTTTGATTTGGCTGACACCAATGGCGAATTAAAGGCCGGCTTACAGGCGGATATTTTGGTGGTAGAAGGAGACGTTACAGCGGACATTGAAGCGTTAAGAAATGTCCAGTGTGTGTATCTATCAGGAGCAGAGATGTAAAATCCCCCCCTATCAGCAAAGGCGTGCCTCTCAAAAGATTCGATCAGGCATCGGTACTCAAGGAGTAACACTTTTCTGATAGGGGATTACGCTTGGTAACTTAAATCATTTTTTTTGCTTTTTCCGTATTCGCAAAGTGCAGCTTCACATACTTGCGTAATAGATCAATACCGCCTTTTTGCAATAACTTGGCCGCTAATTCGTCAGACGGTTTGCCAGCGCCAGAAGGGACCTTCAGACCAAGCTCCTGTGAAGCTTGGTCTAGTTCATCAAGAAAACTCGCCCGGCTGATGATAGACGCGGCTGCGACAGCCAGGTGGTATTGTTCTCCTTTAGTCACAAAATAAATTTTTTGTTCGACCCTCTTAGCTTCTTTTTTTACATAGTTCATGTAATTGGCTTCGG
>JAAAKD020107907.1:0-13136 GCA_010014825.2 Danaus melanippus | reverse complement strand
GTTTGCGATGATCAATGGTGAGTGTCCCTATAGGTGTCTGGCGGTGGTTATACCAGTATGCGCAACTAATGGAAAAACGTACAGTAACAGTTGCTAGTAAGTAATATTAATAATTATATGTCAAATACGGAATTTAGGTCATAAAGCTCTGTACTATTTTGAAATCTATATTTTATTTAATTTAGTTCTTTTCTTCAGTTTGTATGTGCTTTTAAGTAAAAAAAAAACATGTATCTATTTTAACTATTAATATGATTAATTTTTCAGCATGAAGTGCGCAGGGGCAACATTTCAGCACGAGGGGGAGTGCTAACAATAGGTCTAACCAGATCTAGAACATATTTTTGTATTTTCATTCTTCTATGTTTTAATACTACTATTTTAATTAATATCATGTCCTAATTTATTTACTTGACTTGAATAAAGTATTTTTCTAAATTGTATTCTAAGTCAATGAATAACCCATTTCGATTTTATCCTAAAATAAGAACGATATAAGAAGTCGAAATCTGCCTTTCAGTATACATATGTTAGCGTCGCAAATGTGTGTTATTAAAAATTTTCATATTTAATCGTATTGATACAGATTTAACAATTTAAGATATGTGAAAACTGAATTTATTTTTGCCAAGAAGATTTACTTCTTCATCTAAATTTTACGATATGATGAATATAAATAAAAAAATTGTTTTATTTTAAGATAATGTCATCTTATTTCGTGATTTTGGAGAATAACATTTGGTAAACTATTTATTATTTATTATAAGCTTGGAACTATACGTAACATACATTGTCGTGAATCTTTGGTACATTAATTTAATAGTTTAAATTTTGCACAATATTACATTCATTGTTTATAAGATTGAGAAAGAGTGGAGAGACTTTTGATAAAAAAAATAATATATTCTGTACCAAGATTATAAAGCTTAACTTGTTTGTTTGTTTTCTTAAAAGCGGTAATCTCAGAAACTACTTGTTCGAATAAACTAATTTCTTTTGTGTTGAATAGACCATTTATCAAGGCTTTAGGTTATACATTACGCCGCTACTAATAGGAGCGACAAAACAATGGAAAATGTGAATAAATATTGTTTTTTTTTTCTATTTTGGAGGGCTTACACTGTGTGTTCTGCGAAAACGGGTTTAAAATATCAAAAAATATGTATAAAAGAATTATTTCTCTTAATATGAACTAAAAAAAAATATCTGGGACTGTTTATGTCTATCTTTTAAGATTAACTCACTAGAGGCGTTTTAAGGTAATCAAATTTGGTCGAAATTAATGCATCATTAGCGATTATTTGTAAGAGTTGTATCCACATAATCTTATTATTCTCTATTCAAATAAATATATTCTTTTGTCACAAGAACATAAAACTAAAAATAAAATTTACGCAGAAGCAGTAAGAATATTTACTTGCGAACAAAACTATCTTTGACATTACTTAATTTCAATGAACATCTTAGAAGATTTTACAATTTTAAAATCACTCCGGTATAAAATTTACACTCGCCGCATGATGTGCAAAACAAGACGCTGCCTCTGGCCGGCGCGGCGGGCGAGGACAGACGTGGCTTGCGAACGACGCGGATTAATTGTTTTTGCGATAATATAATATCGTCGTGTTATAATACTATTTAAATATTATTACATTTTGTTTCAAGGATAATATTTTATTTCTAATAATTTCACAATAATTGACACTTTTTTTTCGTGTAGATAATACCTGTAAATAGGTGTTATCTATATAATTATTTTCATAAGGTTAGGTGTTAGTTTAAGCATACAGTTAGTTTATCTTATTTTCGTTTTACGGTAGTTATTTTGACATATATTTTATCCGATTTACGTAAGTACCAAATACAGACAAAAATAATTAGGTTCCAAATTAATAACTCTACGTTAGTTTTTTTCTTGAATACGAGTTACTTTTTGGTTAAGTTTTTATTTCCTACGTTCTTTCTTCGTCACTATAATGCCTAGAAAAGAACTCATCTTTCTTGGCAGTCCACTACTGCAAAGCGGCTGCGAGTTTTGTGCAGCAATAAAGCAGAGGATGAAGATATGCATAGGTTGGCTACTCAACGAGCAATCAGGAAACAAAACTGTGCTAATGATTCGAATATTCGCAGAATGTTGAATTTTCACAGGCTCTACCGTCACAAAACTTTCTAACTTTGGCAACGGGACAACGAGATCAAAATACTAAACGTTCTCAACGTTTAACCTCATAGAATTCCCCAACTTTAGCTAACCGCGATCGGGAATCAAGCACTGAACGATCCCATCGATTAGCACAGCAAAATGCACGATTAGCAAGAAATATGTTCCTGGTTTGGCAGCAAATTTGATACCAGTGACCTATCAGGTGATATGCTCTTGGACTTTAAAAGTGACCATAAGGTTTCCCTTACGAATTTCTTTGGCACAAAATGAAATCACCTGATATAATCTATTATATTGTCTTGAGTTATTTAACAAAAGTCTTAATGATCCATGTGAGCCTGATATCAGTTCTTTTAAAACTGGAGTTAGTTCCGCAATTATAGGTATATTTACATTGCCGGTACTACAATACAGTCTAGGAGCTTCAGTCGCCCATTTTTTTAACGTTGCAAGAAACCAAAAAAAGCGGAATTGAAGGACAACAAGGAACAAGTGAGTTTTATTGCTGTTTTTTTTTCGAGTTTGATAGCAAAACAAATAAGAGATGGTACATCGATTCTGACGCTTTCATGTACATGTATAGCAACAAAGAATGGTTATGCAATGGACGTGAGCCAACAGTAAATACAGTTACAGTGGCAAACCAAGACCCATCGTCTGTGGAGTGTGTTGGAGACATCAGTATCAATATTTCACAACTTAGTAAGATTGAATTAAAAAATGTTCTTTATGTTCCTGGTTTGGCAGCAAATTAATTATCAGTTAGCACTGTCACAAAAGGTAGAAAACAAGGTGAGTTTCAATACGAATTGTTGTAACATTGAAAATGAAAATGGAAGAGCACTGTTTTCTGCAACTTTATTAATTAAACTATATATTCTAAATAATTACTCAGGAGTAAATGAAATGGCTCATTGGGCTGCCAACAAGGTAAAAAAAACAGTATTAATTTATGGCATCTTTGGATGGCACATTTAAATGTTTCAATACTAAGGAAATTGCCAGTGTTCGGAGTGAGTGATGTAGGGATTCGATCGGCTCGTGTTTAATAAAAGACGTCCATCGCTTGCAAATGCTTATTTATTACTCCGTTAATCACTTACAACTAAGAATTTATATTATTACACCGCTACAGTGAGAATAACACAAGAGTTGGACAAGAATATTCAGTGTTGTTCTTGTCTCGAAGGGAAACAGACAAGACTGCCATTCAAGCACACAGGTACAGGAGCGGAGACGCTCCCTAACTTAGAATTTATTGGAGGTTTAACACTCAGACCTATGTGGTCCAATAGAGAAGACTTCTTATGGAGGTATGAAATATTTTATTTCCTTTATAGATGATTGCTAGAATGGTCTTTTTATCTATTTCATGAAAGATAAACTAAATGATTTAGAAGTTTTTAAGGAATTTTAATTAAAGTAGAAAAACAGACTACGGTAAAGAGTACTGTTATTCTAATTTTGAAAATTATTTCATAAAATGTGGCATCATTTACCAGACTTCATCTTCATTCACTCCACATCAAGATGGCCTTGCTGAACGCATGAATAGGACCTTGGTAGAGAAGGTCAGATGCCGGATGTTTTATGCAAATTTAAGTAAACCAATATGGGCAGAAGTCGTAGCCACTGCTGCATATTTAATTAATCGATCACCTACTACAGTTTTCGAAGACACTACACCACATAAATTATGGTCAGGAAAAGTACCAAAACTGAGTCATTTGAGAATATTTGCTTCTAAGGTTCGTCCATGTACCAAAGCATAAAAATTAAAATGGGACAAAAAGGCTATGTGTTCGCGCCTACAGCTATCTAAGAGCGGTGACTCATGAAGACCGTTTCTGCTATATTTTATAATCAGGCGCTTCATAGCTCTACATACAATTTATCGCACCAGTTTTCTAAATCTACCGACTACATATTATTATTACATATTTTATTCATTAAAATTGCTGTTTCATTTCTAACTTTGCACTCGAACCGTTGTACACCTTTCTATTAATTAAAAGCAGTATCAAGATTTTTGGGTTTAATTTCAACAAAATTAGGCTCCATAGTGTTCACTACGAAACACTATGCAAATGATCTTTGTTGGCTACTGTGAAAGTACTAAAGGTTACCAAATCAGGAATCCAAAAACTCATGAGGTCAAAAGAGAAGGGATATCATTTTCTTTGAAAAAATTAATGAACCTAAGGAATGTACTGTTAGATGGCACTCCACCTGGCGCTGCGTATTCGCGTAGCGTATTCGGCGCAGTTGTCCAAATATTTGTACGTAGTCCAAATAGCCCAAACACGACATTCACACTTGGCATGCCAACAGCAAATAAGGCCAAATTGATGAAATATTCGTTTTCGCTTATTTGTGTATGTGTCTTATTTGGGCAAATATGTCAAATAAATACGAATAAATCTTCCACACATGGTTTTATTTGACCGAAAACAACAAATACATGCCAAGTGAAGTACCACCTTTACAGCAAACCCTACTGATAATGAGTCAGCCAAGTTGGAAGGTCACATCCATAATCCTCAGGTAAGCGAATCAGTGAGTGAAGACGAAAGCTCAAAAGAGTATGAAACTGATACCGGTAATCATGTTGATAGCTACAATCCTCCATGTGTTGCCGGAGCAAGACCCACAGTTAAGCAACATTACCCTCAGACCACGCAGTAAATTCTTAAACAAGAAAAGGGATTATTGTGCTTACATATGAATGTAAGAAATTAAATATGAAAGATTTGGCCGAAGTGCAACAGTGTATTGGCTTAAAGATAACTAGAAGTAAAGGCACATTTATGTTGGATCAGGAGAAATACAAAACAGAAATATTGTCAAAATTTAACATGGGAGACTGTAAAGTTGTAAAAACACCTACAGAAGTTGAACTAAAGTTCGATGGCAATGAAAAAGACCATTGTGATTACCCATATGAGCATCTAATTGGATATTTATTCTATAACGACATTAACAGCATTCTTGGATCTTTGCAAAAGTGACAATTTTGCATAAACTTTTATATCACGAGGTACCCCAGTATTATGTATGGAAAAGAAATTATTTTTTTTAAGAAGACGTGGGCAAGATGTTGAAGTTTATCCCTGTGTAAAAAAAAACTTTAGGCCATGTAAACTACATTCATCCAACTCAAAATGAATGTTTTTATTTAAGAATGTTACTGCAACATGTTCGCGGTCCACTGCCATTTGAACATCTAAGGACCCTGAATGGAGTTATTTATCCAACTTATGAACCAAAATCAGTTAATCACCAGGTGACCGCGTATAATTGTTTTATGAGAAGTTTTCGTTTTAGTAAAGGAAAACTTTTTTTATGATGCTCCCGGTGGAACCGGCAAAACCTTTATATCTAATCTTATATTAGCAAAAGTAAGGTCTCAGAGAAATCTATTTGGCACTAGCATCGTCAAGTATCGCTGTAACTTTATTAGCAGGCGGACGTACAGCTCATTCCACTTTAAAACTGCCCCTAACTGTTTCTTTACAGAAAGATAGCGTGTGCTCTATACGTGAAAATAGCTCTTTATAAGATATCAATAAGCTCTTTATAAGTTTTATAAGATATCAATTTAATAATCTGAGACGGATGGGACGAATTTACTATGATCCATAGAGCTCATATAGAGGCTCTAGATAGGACTCTTAAAAATATTAGGCGCTGGGATAAAATCATGGGTGGGATTACTGTTATGTTTGTTGGGGACTTTTGACAAACTTTACCAGAAATAGTAAGGGAACTAGACTAGACATAGTGAAGTCTTGTGAGAAAAGTTCCCCATTATGGAAGTTTGTTACATCTTAAAACTAAATACAAATGTGAGAGCACATTTGGGGGAGGTAGTATAACTTTTCCATCAAAGTTACTTTTAATAGGAGACGGGAAAGTACCTCATTTCGAAAAAAAAATAATTTGATCGCGATATATGAGAAAGAGTGAGTAACATTGGGGACTTAATATCAAAACTTTACCCATAAGTTTACCTTTATATGAAAACTTTAACCTACGTCTATTGATAATGTAATGGATCAAAAGATGTGGTCCATTACCCATAGGAGTTTCTTCATTTTTGAACCCAGGTGGCCCTCCCCCATATTCTCTCAAGTTAAAATAGGTGGCCCAATAATTTTAATTAGAAATCTTAAATCACAAAATTTATATAACGGGATCCGAATTCAAATCAATTTTCTTCGCAATAACGTGATCATTGCAATAGTTTTGACTAGTCCAGCAATTGATCGAACAGTGTTTATACCTCACATCCCAATGATTCCAAACGATTCACCTTTTAATTTTAAAAGAATTCAATTTCCCATTAAGCTATCTTTCGCCGTTACAATTAATAAATCACAGGGACAAACATTTAAACACCTAGGAATAGATCTAACTCAAGACTGCTTTTTGCACGGCAAATTATATGACGCGTTGTTAAGATAGGATTGTGGAGAAAACCAATATACTCTTCTGCCGCAACAAAATTCCTTGTATTCCTTTGAGTTATCAGAGGCACAGGGATATTGAAAAATTTTCGCAATTGTAAAATACTATTAACACCATGAAGCTATTATACCATAAGTTTATTGCTTTATTTTTAGCTTTGTAATAAAAGTGTAAGAGCAGTTTTAGACTTCTCGGTTGGAGGCTATAATAGCGACCTCCGACGTGATTGCTACCAATCATACAAAGACATGTCACCAACTAATTCGTAAAAGTTAACACTTACTTTTTTAAAATGCCAAATTGAAACCTATAAAATTGAAAATGTGTCTTTTTATCCTTTTTGTCCAAAATGGGTCCGAACACTTCGTCTCCTATATAAAATAAAATACATCCTATCAAAGCACCAGCCACCTGCAGTGATTAAATATTGAGACATCATCAAAACTTAACTTTTATCATTTCATTGATTTTAAGATTAAGGGAGCAAATTTTTTGTCTCTACGAGGCACTGGTCCCGGCATGTGTAGATAACTGTTTTCACGTTTAGGGAAGTTCTTGGAAATATTACCTCCTCCAGGGTATCCAATTTTTGAGAGATGTGCAAAAATTTCACTTTTATCCACGATTTCGTATCCAGGTAATAGTCCGCCACTTGATATTTTACAGGATATTTCTCTGATAGTATACCCTAGAATCGAAAAATATAATTTCTCCAACCCTTTTTAACTATTGGACATCCAGACGCACAGCGATCCTACACAAATTTATATAATATATATTTTCTCCGTTTTCAAGTGTTAGTTTTTTTGAGTATTTGCTTCTTGTTTTTACAATTGGGTTATCTTTGAGAAAAAAGTAAATAGAGTAATACTAAAATAGTGTGTTCATATTCCAAAGTTCCAGTATCAACGTGTTTGTTGCTAATGACTTCTGTCTATCTTAATTTTCTCGGAGACTGATTCGCTAAGAGGAATTAGGTAGACTTTTTGCATCTTCAGAAATATTTCATCTATGTCTTCTATTAATTATAGATGGGAAATGTATGTGAAAAAAAGTATATTTAGTTGGTGATAGAGCCTAACAGTAAGTCAGTGGTGGCCTAGTGGTTAAAATGCCCACCTCTCATGCATGAGGGCGCTGTTCGATCCTGGCAAGTACCAATGTGATTTTTCCGAATCATATGTAATTTCTAAGAGTATTTAGATATCACTAATTAATGCATTCCCAAAGAGGGTTGATTTCAGGGAGGCGGGCGGTCGTAAAAACAATTAGCCAAAACTATTCACAACATGAAAGGCAGACCCTGGCTAAAGCTGAGAAATATCCAGGTAGAAGAAGTAGAAGAAGATAGAGCCTAACTGTAGTCAAGTTACCGGAGCTTAAACATGGGCTGGCTCGACCGGGGAAGTACTACCCTTTGACAGAAGATTGGCATGAAGTAGCCTTTGATTTCTGCATTTCGTTCGATGAGTGAGAGAGCTGGTTCTCCTTCCCCTTTTCCCATTTTCTCCCTCCCTATCCCTTTTCCTCCTTTTGCCAATTTTTCCTTCCCCTCTTCCCTAATCAAGAGTGGCGACATATCCACAACATATTTTATGTTACGGATGTCCATGGGCGACGTTACTACCTCCAACAGATAGGTTGTCTGCTCGGTTGCCCCTTTACCATAAAAAAAGTATATAACCTTTATGAATTAAAGTCTTTACCAAATTTTTACATTTCATAAGAACTGATATATGAATTTTCTTTTGATATTGGATTATTTCCAAGCATAATGGCGTTTCTATACTTTATTTAATAGTTAGTTAGTTATTAATAATTTAATAATTACAGTTATTCTGAGTCTAATTTTGATATTTGCAATGCTAAACGGTCAGTGCAGATGTAGCTCGGTAAACGCACCAGTCTGTGGAACTAACGGAGAGACGTACAAAAATCTATGCCAGTGAGTAAATTTTCTAAATATTTTCAAAGATTGTAATGTTTCCATTAAATTTAAGTATATGTTAGTATAGAAATCGAATGTTCAACATTTGACTATTCAATACTGCAATAAGTAAACATAAGTTTTATTATAATAATAAATTTTAGGAAGCTTTACTTTTTTGTATGTTCCAGTGAACCTATTAATTATTAATATTCATAATTACAGATTAAATTGTGAAGGAGTCAAACTTCAACATAGAGGCGTTTGTTGAAGAACATTACATGGCGATAACAATTTTGGATTATACTTTTTATATTTTTCACCGGTTAAACGTTTATTTTTTCTTAAGTCAGTATATTTTGTTTTGCAAAACTCTTAAATAGTATTTACTTGGACGATTCAATAATAAAAATTATATCCTGATATATTTGTTTTGTTCAGCAGTAAAACGTTAATACTCATTTGTTACCCAAACAAAAAATATTAATACAAGAAGCTAAATCTCTAAGGACATCTTATTTAATGATAATATTTTTAATAAGCCTTTTAATGGCAAATGTAAACATTTACAGTTTTAGTACTAATTGATCTTAAATCCGATCATTATTTCATTTCACAATGCAAATTAGTACAGAGAGTACAAAAAGTAGCTTCAGGTAATATGGCTTTGATTTATTATAGAAATATACATCCATATATGATAATAAACGTCTGCGGATGGATTTATTATTTGTTGTCTTGAATTTTTTTATTTACAAATAGGATTTCAATATAAACACAAGTGATATTTAGGCTAATTATTTTTATAGAGCTTCATTGATTCGTTTGTAGAATAATTTTGGTATCATGGTTGGGTTAGCCCTCCTTATTTGCCGTACAGTTCGAAACCGTAGTAGCAGGCATACATTTCTACTACTACTAGGTTTTTAGGCACCCGTTCTATATGCAGAGAGTGAGTTAATGTTAAGATTTGATTCTTTAAACTTATCTACCTTCTTATGTTTTATATTAATTCATATAATTTGCTTTGTTAGAAATAAATCTAGTTTCTGTTATTAGCCTTTAAGCTTTGCCTCTCCGAAAAAAATAAATACATTTTGCTTTTTTTTTCAAACATGCTTTTCGTTTACCAAATTTCAAATTATATCATTATAGAAAAAAAATTGAAAATTGCAAAACAAGCTATTCTTATTACTTGTAGATACAAAGGAAAAATAGAAGATAAAAGAAGAAAAAACCCAGAACATATCAATCGAAACACTAACACTGTGAGTGACGTCATTATGTTAATTTCCATACTTTGATAAAACGGTGTCATGTCGAACATTTATAGATGAATAATAAATATAGAACAATTTGCAATTCTTGAAAGTATTCTTCTTATACCGTTCTTTGAGTTGAAATACTTCGTTGATAATGTGTCCTGATCATTTGCAAGACGAAAAATGTTGAAATGGACGGCTCCAAGCTAAACGGTGATCTAAATATAAAATGTTTTTTCTTTCTTATAGTTTATTTTCAGTAAATATCTTATAATCTTATTTATTTATTTAATACCTTATATAATATCACTGTGTCATTAATAACTGTATAAACGAATTTATTTAAGAAGTAGCTCACTATACAATATCAAACTCAATGCAAATATATTTCTAATTGAATTGTAAAAACAATGGGCTTTATAATAACAGGTATATACTAAAAAAATATGATTTTACAAAAGGATAGTAAATAGTTCCGTGTCACATAGAGTTTATAAGAATAAAATTCTGTTTAAATTGGTAATTTTATTGATCGTCATCATCACTTACAAGTTTACATATTAAAATGTATGAAAAATGATAATCAAGAAAAAAATATTCCTAAATTACAACCTTCCGTTTTTCATTATTACTTTTTCTTTATCCTAATTTATCGTCTTTAGAGACAAAATAATTTTTGTTTGAGACTGTCCTGGTAATGTGGTCTGTGTAGAGGCTTGGTATCTATATTTCGAGATGGAGATCTAGAGATTACAAAGTTTTGGGATTCGACGGGAGATTAAAAAAATCATAAAGCCTGTCAAATAAGAAGTTTGGATTGATGTCTTTAGTGTGGTAAAATTAAAGCTGTAATATTCATATTTATTATACTTCAAGACCATTCTGAATTGATAAACAAATTATTTCAAAGTATTTCGTACATAATGAAACGTAATTAATATCATTTTACAAAATACAAAATATCGGGTAGATCTCAACCCTCCAAGTTGTGAGAAGTTTGTAATTTTAATGATTTCCTAAATTTTTTTATTATATATTCTTGGAAATATTGGAAACAAAATCAACAAAAGTAATTTATTTTACAGATAGCATAAAAAATTCTGGAGTTATATGAAAATATTGACAAAATCACTAAGTCATTCGAATATGCAAAGAGAATGATTTTGCTTCAGTAAAAAATAACAAGCTTATTAAAAACGTTTAGCAAGAAGTTCACATCACATGAACTTTTCATTTGCTAATTATACCTTTTTAAAAAAAATAAACGGAAATTCTTAAAGGTATAATAATTTTTAATTTCATTAAGAATTATGTGTGTTACATAGAAAACTATAAAGAAGAAAACTTCAAATGTTTGCTTGTGTTTTGTATTGTTGCCAGCAGCTGGAGCTTAATGTTAGAAGTTTGATAGGAAATTGTAAACATGTACAAAAATTTATCAGTCAAAAACGTTTTTTTTTACCATATATATACTTTATACGGTACAGTGGACCAACGTCCACTCCTGTGAGTGTCTGAACGTTTGTACGTTCAACACTGTATAGCTCCTAAAAAGTTGAAAGAGTTATAATATGGAGGGTCCATTTCCTGTACACTCTTTATCTCATCGTACTTATTTCTCAACCAGATAATTAAAAGATTCGATGTAAATATCAGACCTAATAGATTTTTTTATTTATATATATACTATATATAGTGTACAGTTTTCGATTATTTATTTTAGTCATTTTAATATGTAAAAAATAGAGAACATCACTGTTAGTAAAATCATTTAAATTACAGATTTGTTTAAAAAAACTTGCTTTTTAATTATAAAATATAATGTGTTTATTTCAATAAAACATTAATATGAATGTATTTAATGTTTGCTGTGGGCGGAGCGTGGTGAACAAACTTAAACGATCCGCAATGCGGAGAAAATAAAACGACTGTTTAACTGAATTAGAAATAAAACATGTGATATAAAACGATATATAATTTTAGTCAATCATAACATTAGTTAAAAGTAAATTAATGTGGACACACTATGAGACTACAAATGAAACGCTGTACCTGGACAGGAGGATAATAAAATTTCTAATAACACAATACATACATATATCAACTGCCTGGTTTAACTCATTAAGATTATAAATAAATTTAACAATCGGAGAACTGACCTCATTGTTAAATATAAAAGTAAATTAGGTTAGTTTATTATAATATATACGTCCAAGCATACAATTTAAATTTAAATATCAATAAATATACATATAAAAAAAATCTGAATACTTTTTTTGTACATATTTTTTATTATTTTTTAAGTATTTGCTTAAAAAACTTAATAAATATGTGAATGTTTATTTGTAATATTAAAAATTAAATCATAAAAGTATAACCAATAACTCCTACACGTAAGTGGACAACATAGTCGTGAAACATTGTCAGCGTATCTGCGGATGTTAGCGATTAGTCGTAAACAAGCTAATGCCAGCATTTGAACTGACATAATTTTCCAACATGGCTATAGCTCAACCGCAACACAGAACATTGCGATCCTAAGCTCTCGCTTTTTACGCATTAATATGCTGTTCAGCGAAACAGTTTCAATTGACTTTTCAACTGTCTGTGACAGGTGTTAATTTGAGGAGATGACACCTTGTGGTGGAAGGTATTATTGGTTTTCGCTGCTTTCGCTGTTTTCGCTATTGTCATTGTGGTTAGGTGTTAAGGTTTTAAGGGGGATTTTATCATGGGAGATAGGGAATATGATGGGGGTGGGGTTGCTGGGTGGGAGATTCGGGAAAGTCGTTTGAGGGGTGTGTTGGTGCGGACGACTCGATGTCGTCGCGCCCAGGTTCGGAGTTGGGGTCTAAGCGTCTCTTTTTGGAGATGTCTGGCTCCGACGGCGGTCGCGCCTTGACCAGGGCCCGGAAATTTTTACGGGAGAGGGAGGAGGAGGAGTCGGAGGCCAGTTTTGACTCCTGTATGGAAAGGAAGCTGGCGAAAGAGAGGAACGGAGGGAGGACGAAAGTGGGGGAGGTCCCGCTGGAGCTGGGAGACGATGAGGGCGGAGGCCATCATGGTTGAGGCCGAGAAAAGCCTCAGCCTCATTCGAGATTTCTTCGGGAAGAGTACCAACATGAAGGGGGGGTACTCTTCAAAAGTAATGAAGACCTCTGCCTTCCTGAAGGAGGCTCTTGACGCGCTAGTCACGCGTACGGAGGCGGAAGAGACCCGCCGTCTCAGAGCCGACATTGGTCGGCTCCAGAGAGAGAACGCGGGTCTCAAGGAGGAGGTGCGTGCTCACCGCCTCCAGTTTGAAGAAATGCGG
>JAAAKD020107814.1:0-12635 GCA_010014825.2 Danaus melanippus | reverse complement strand
GTCCCTTGCTTTGTCTGATTAATTCTCGTTTGTATTCATACAATCCAGATAACCTTTTTTGATTAAAATTATTATATAAAAAAGATACCACTACGATAGCAAATGTGCATAATAGAATATAAGCTAAGAATTTTCCAAAAAGTTGAGAATTCTCTTGAAAACCCAAATTTCTTGCTACAGTATCTAATTCTTTCAGTTCTTTTTCGGTTATATTAGGACTTTTTATGTGATAATCTAAGAGTTTAGAAAATATATTAACTTTTAGATTAGTTTCGGCTGAAAAGAGGGAGGTAAGAGCTACCAGAAATATACTACTTAGGGAAAATACTAATGCACATGAGTTAGGGATACTGTTTTTTTTGATGTTTTTATATTCTTCTATTAAACAATCTATTTCCTCGATACTACTTGCATTAGCTTTTGCAAAATTATAATAATAGTTTTTGAACAAATAAAGTAACCTCCTTTCTAAAATCCGACGAATTGAGCGAACTTATCTGCAGTCTTTTCTTTCTCTTCTGGCATGACATGAGAATAAATGCGATCAGTAATTGAAGTGCTAGTATGTCCTAAACGTTCAGCAACTTCTTTAATAGGTACGCCTGATTGAAGAAGTAAGCTTGCGTGTGTATGCCTAAAATGATGTGGTGTAATTCTAGGTAAATCATATTTTTTTATTAAGCAATTGAGCCATATATTAACTACATTTGGTGAGAGTAGTTCATTGTGGTTATTAGTAAAAATATATTGTTCCTCATTAGATGTATTAAAGCCCATTTGGAAATAATCGCTCCGTTGAATTGTGCGCCATTTAGCCATGATTTGAAGTGTTTCATTGTCTAAACTGATAGAGCGTGTGCTGGAAGCTGTTTTAGGTGTTTGAACGAGTATATTATTAAATTCATCTTTCGCTACGGTCTTACCTATATGCACGCTCTTATTTGTTATGTCGAGGTCTTTCCACTGCAAGGCTAGAACTTCACTCTTTCGACAGCCAGTAAAGGCTAATAGCCTAAAAAATGCTAACTGTTTGAAATTGCCATATTGCTTCAGACAATCAAAAAAATGATTCAATTCGTCTTTAGTATAATACTCCAGTTTTGTTTCTCCCTCTTTCCACTTAGGAAGGATTGTTTTTCGCATAGGATTGCTGTTCATTAGCTCCATGGATTCACCATATCGCATAATTTGAGCAGTGAGTTTTCTATAGAATGAGTATTGCTTGTGTCCTTGATTAAACCATTTATTAACCAAGTCCTGGCATTGTATAACTGTTATCTCATCAAGTTTACAATCACCGAGATAAGGCAATACGTGTTTTTCAGCAAAACGTTTATTCACAGCGACTGATGAAGGTTTAATAGTTAATCGTTGCTGTGCTAACCATTTCTCGTAAAGTTGGTTAAACGTCAAAACAGAAGGCTTATTATCCAGCCCGTTTTCTTCAATATCTTTCAGAATTTCAGCAAGTGCAATCTGTGCTTGTTTTTTTGTTTTAAATCCTTGTCGCTTACGATAAACGTTTTTACTAGTTTTAGGGTGACGTCCTACATAAGCATTAAACATATAGGCGGTTGACCCGTCTTTTTTTGTATATTTGTTGATTTGTGTCATTATTTTTCTCCTATCTACCACCACGCCAATAGTATGTAGATGTTAGGGGAGAGAGGTTATTCTTTTGATTGATTTTTATGTACCTAACGTTTAATGCTTGATACATAAAAGATGAGGCTTAATTATTTTTTTTCAGAAATAAAATTAGTTTTTATTAAATCATCTAGCTCTTGAGATTTCCACAATGCTTGAGCAATATTATATAGAATATCCTTATTTTCTTTATTGAGCTCATTATAGATATCTTCGAAAGTAAAATCATCTTCTGTTAAGATAACAGGGTTATTCAATAAGCTCGTGGGATCGTCACCGTTCAAGGTGATTTTCACAGGTCCATTATTTTTTTGGGTTTCAAAAAAATCAATAAGTGAATTTGTATTTTTGAAAGATCGATTGTTGCTCAATCCCATTAAATAGCTAACATCAACTTGAAAATACTGAGCCATATCATTCCATATTTTTTGATCGCGCGGTTTACTATTTCCGTTCTCGTAATTTGATACCATGCTTTGCGAAACGCCGATTCTTTTTGCTAAGTCTGCAACAGTGATACCTTTTTCTTTTCTGAGTTTCTTAATTCTATTCAAAATTAAAACCTCCATTTCTTAATATCTAAAATAACAGTATTTGCGAAAAAAGTAAATCTTAATATCGGAATTTTGAAAAAAAGCTTGACTTTCTCTTGTTCCGATATTAAGATATTCTTGTATTCGGATATTAGGAAATGGAGGTAAGAATATGTTTGAACTAGATTTAGAAATGATTGCCAAACTACGTGAGCGCCGAGCGAGAAAAAACATTACTTTAGAAAAGGCATCTCATGAAATTGGTATTTCATCTAAAACGCTAGGACAGATCGAAAATGAGAAAATCTTGTCTGTGCGTAAAACAGTCTATAAAAAATTAGTTGATTGGCTGGTAAATGAAAAAATTTATAAGGAGGGCTAACCAATGGAACAAGTCGAAACATCACCTTTTGTCGTTGAGGTGTGCCACACGCTTGATAAAAAGCAATTGAATGCAATCAGTAAACAAGTGTATGAAACCACGCTAGAAGCGATTGAGCGAGCTAGACGAGACAGCGAACTAGATAATGATCTAATCTACACAAGAGTAGGAGTAAGACGGTTTTTAAATAATTGTTCCGAAGCTTATTTAGATGAATTGATAGCGAAAGGCTTGCCAAGAGGGAAAATATTATCAGAGCGTAAACAGGTTTTTTCAAAACGTCAGATGACCGCTTGGCTTCTTGAAAATAACTTATAAAATCCACCACGCCAATAGAGAAAGCCGAGATAGCACATAGTCAATCGTCCGTTACTGCAGATTTAATTTTAGGAGGCAAATTATTATGAATGAAAATTTAAAAGAGCTAGTAAATAAGATTTTAGAATTTGAACCAGATACACCTTTAGGCTCAATTAAACAAGAGATTGGTCAGTTAGCAGATGCGGTATTATTTCAAGAGCAACCGACAGTAAAATCTGTGTTACAAGAATTGTATAAATTGAATCAAGCAGAAGAAATCATGACAGAAGGTAAGCCAATCACTTTGGGAGATTATCAGGATTTAATTTATCGATATATTGAGCAATTGGGTGATCTGTTAGGCATTGAATTGGAGGATTAGAAAATGGAAGAATTAGTATTTTTACACTCGCAGTATATCGATGAAGAACCTTATACAACTGATGAGATTATTGCGAAGTATTCAGAGAATAACTTAAAATCCGTAAAAAATTTAATTCGTGATAATAAAGCAGATTTAGAAGAGTTTGGAATTTTGCCTTTTGAAAAGGTTAAATTAAATGGTCGAGGACGACCAAAAAAGACTTACTTACTAAATGAGGAACAAGCGACCTTGCTTATCACCTATCTAGATAATACCGAACCAGTTCGAAGATTTAAGAAAGCGCTGGTGCGACAGTTCTATAATATGAAAAACGAACTTTACGCTAGACGTATGGAACGACAGAAAGAAAAAAGTGTGCGTAAGTCAATGACAGATGTCATCAAGGAGTTAGGACTTTCTCCGCATTATTACAAACACTATACAGATTTGGTTTATAAGACAGCATTAGGATTTAATGCTAAGCAATTAAGAGAAGCTCGAGAGGTAAGTAAAAAGTCAACGATATTAGATTTTTTAACGTCAGAAGAGATCGAAGCAGTGAACAAACGAGAGCAACAAGTAGCTACATTGCTTACTCTTAAAATGGATTATGACACGATTAAAAGTATTTTGAGCGGTCAAGGTGTTTTATATCAAACAACGCTTAAAATGCCAGCAGCGATAAATTAAGGAGCAACTATGATGAATGAGGACAAAAGAAAAGCCTTTACTCGAATAGTCTTGGCGGACAGAGTAAAAGGCACTGAAAAAGGCTAAATATAGCCGTCTTTTGTCTTCCATTTTACCAAAAAATGAGAGGAAAATCAAAATGAAAACAAAAATTAATTTACCATTAGTCGCATTTCTTTTAGGTGGCGGGGCATCTGTTCTACCTACAATCTTAAAATTAGCACTGTTTATCGGTGCTTTCACCGTGTTATTCATGAATTTTGATGAACATTTTTATAAATTTAATAAAGGAGAGTGCGAGTAATGTATACAGATTTTGATAAAGATACAATAACCGACGAGTTAAGAGATATTAAACATTTACTGTTCTTTTTACAGGAGACCTCCACGTCTTTACAAGAACATAAAATAAACTATGAAAAAGGCAAGAAAAATTCTGATAAAATATTGGCTTATGAAACATCAAGATGCATTGATCAAATGGTAACCTTGCAATATTTGGTATCAAAAAAAGTAAATGCACTTGCTGAAATGTTTAATGAATGAGTATAGAGGATGTGAGTAAAAATTGAGTGTTAATAAAGATAGTCAACCTATTAACAAAATAAAATACGATGGTTCGCTAAATTATGCCGAGGGAAAAAGTAGAACTACTTTAGTTTGGAAAAATAAAACGTTTAACTGGTCTGACTTACTGAAGATGTTAGATAATCCAGTTGAAACTTACGAAACCCCAGAGGAATATAAAATTTTTCCTAAAGCAAAAAAAGATGAAATAAAAGACGTCGGTGGTATTGTTGGCGGGTGGTTAAAAGAAGGAAAACGGAAACGCGGATATGTACAGCAACGAAGTATGGTTATTTTAGATGCCGACAGTACGACGTCAGAGTTATGGGAAGATACAAAGTTATTGTTTTCTAACGCTACAGCAATCTGTACCACACACAGTCATACAAAAGAGAAACCAAGGTATCGCTTATTTTTTCCATTAAGTCGCCCAGTGACTGCAGAAGAATACGAGCCTTTAGCAAGAAAAATTGCCGATACGTTAGGTATGGATAATTTCGATGATACTACGTACCAAGCGGAACGATTAATGCACAAGCCTTCTCATTCAAAAGGAGGAGATTACTTTTTCTCTTTTCAAGATGGGGAATGGCTAAGCCCTGATGAAATACTTTCAGAGTATGAGGATTGGCGAGATGTGAGTTTTTGGCCGGAAAGTTCGCGGTGTCAAAAAGTTAGAAAAAGGCAAGCGAAAAAAGCGGGGGACCCGTTAGAGAAAAAAGGAATTGTAGGCGCGTTTTGCCGTACGTATGACATTGTTTCAGCGATTGAAACCTTCTTGCCAGATGTTTATGGACCAACTGGGAGAGAGGATCGTTGGACGTATTTAGAAGGCTCTACAAATGGTGGGCTTGTAGCTTATGATGATAAGTTTGCTTATTCTCATCATGGTACAGACCCAGTGGGTAACCAGTTAGCTAATGCCTTTGATCTCGTACGCATTCATCTTTTCGGTGACTTAGACGACAGCGTAACGCCTAATACGCCAGTCAATCGGTATCCTTCTTATACAGCAATGAGAGAATTTGCTGAAAAAGATAAAGAAGTAAAAAAAGAACTGGTTAGAGAACGATTTAGAGAGGCTAGCGAGGATTTTGGAGATATTGAAGACGAACTAGGGGAAAATGACGATTGGATCACAGAGCTAAGATATAACACGAAAGGCACGCTTGATTCCTCTATCTATAATGGCTACTTATTCCTAGAGAATTTACTCTCTTTAAAACAAGGTGTTGTGTATAACGAGTTTTCCCATCGCATTGAGAAAGTCAAAAAATTCCCATGGGAAAAAGAGCAAGGTTTGGAATGGTCGGACAGTGACACCGTACTATTAAGAGCCTATTTAGACGAAACGAAAAAGTTTAAAGTAGATAAAAATACGATTATGGCAAGCATATTGCAGTCAGCAAATGCGAGACATCATCACCCTGTTAAAAAGTTTATTAAAGCAGAGAAATGGGACGGTACAAAACGGATAGAACGAATCTTTATAGATTATTTAGGTGTAGAAGATACAGAATACTCCCGAGAGGTAACTAAAAAATGGTTTACTGGTGCGGTGGCACGTATTTATCGCCCCGGTGTGAAGTTTGAAATTGTCCCTATCTTGTCAGGTGCTCAAGGAATCGGGAAAAGTACACTTATTAATAAATTAGCTCCTGATTTTTTCTCTGACGGATTGAGAGGTCTTGGTGAATCAAAAGATGATTTGCAATTTTTAATTGGCAGTTGGTTACTGGAAATTAGCGAGTTATCCGCAATGAAAAAAACAGAAGTGGAAAAAACAAAACAGTTTATATCTGCAAGGGAAGATAGATTCAGGGTTGCATATGGAGATATACCACAGCGTTTTCCTAGAACGTGTGTATTTATAGGAACAAGTAACAACGATCAGTATTTAAAAGATAAAACGGGAAATCGGCGTTTTTACCCATTGTCTTGTGAAAGAGGTAGACAGAAAAAAACGGTCTATGACGGCTCACTGGAAAAGATTGTGGCGCAACTTTGGGCAGAAGCAAAACACTATTACGACAACGGAGAAGCGCTATATTTACGAGAAGAAATTGAAAAAGTAGCTCGTGAGAAGCAACAAGAGGCAATGGTAGAAGATATTGCCGAAAAAATTATTTATGAATATTTA
The DNA here is from genome assembly GCA_010014825.2 of Danaus melanippus. Classification (NCBI taxonomy): domain Eukaryota; kingdom Metazoa; phylum Arthropoda; class Insecta; order Lepidoptera; family Nymphalidae; genus Danaus; species Danaus melanippus. The sequence goes on along the minus strand of JAAAKD020107814.1, from coordinate 6,012 downwards.
GAAATTGAGTTGCCTGAAAATTGGTACCAACGCCCAACAGCAGATAGGGTGCAATTTATTCAGGACGTACTAAATGGAGAAGAAAACGTATTTGAAGAAAAAAACGTGAAATTTACCCCTCGTTTAGTTGTCACGTCAAAAGAAATTTATCAAGAAGCGTTTAATAAACCGTTGAATAACGTTTTAGATGCAAGAAGTAATTCAGACATAAGAAAAATAGGTTTGATAATGAACAGCCACCCTGGGTGGAAACAGCAAGCTTATCGTATGCCTGAAAATAAAAAAAAGACGATTCGGGGGTACAAGCGAATGTAACATATAAAAAGGCCATATGTTGCAACTCTTTACCTTACAGTACCAATTGATACAGCGTTTTTGCAACATGCAACATATAAAACTTAAAACTTTTTGAGAAAGAGAGATTAGGGAGAACAGGGAGTATGCTATATACTCTCTAATCCCCCTAATCGCCTATATGGTAATAGTTTAGAAAATTATATGTTGCATGTTACAAAAGCATGTTTACGTATGATAAAAGTTGGTATATAGGTATTTTTGTGAGATTGGATTTGCAACATATAAATTTCAGACACAAGAAAAGGTAGTTTTTAAGATAAGGAGAGTAGCCGTTATGCAAGTTAGAATTTTTCAAAGTGGAAATATCAATAAATTAGAGAGTGAGCTAAACGATTTTTTAGAAGAGAACCCGTATATTGAGATAAAAGACATTAAACAGACAGGGGAAAGCTACGGAGATGCCGAGGAAATTTTATCTTTAACAACGGTTTCTATTTGGTATGAGGAGGAAGAATAATTATGATCAGAGAGAAAAAACCAGCAGGAACAAAACATGCATTAAATGTGCAGTCTAAAGACCGTAGAGCTTCTAAAGGGGACAACGCTAAAGAGATTGAAAAACGGCGATTGTCGAAGAAACTAAAACGATTGAAGAAGAAATAACGGCATGAAATCTTCCGTTTCTTCCGTCCTAAAAAAGAACCTTACAAGATCTCGTTCTATTCTATATAAAAACTTGACTAAACTTGACTTTTTCCTTAATTAGGTGTGAAAAAGCATGAATACTAACAATTACTAATACTGTATAAGTCAAATTAAGGAAGGTTGCACCCGTATAATTAAAATGCTTCAAAACAAACACAATTATACACCTTAAGGAGTGCTAAAAAGCTATTTAACAAAATGTACAACTATTTTCACTATTAAGAAAACTAAAGAATTCAAAAGATTTTTTTAACAGGAGGCTAACATGGATAAAGTATACATTGATAACCGTAAAAAAACGGAGGTTGTGGAACTGCCAAGATATGGGGAAGTTAAGTTGATTGTAAAAGATGGGAAGGTAGTAAAATACGATATAATTACATCGCATGTTTTACCTAAGAATTAGCATTCTAAACTATCTATTAGGAGCGAAAAGTGCTATAATAAAGACAGTTAAATAAGTATATCTTGCTATTTTAGCGCTATGTATCTTACTAGGAAGAACCAGAGGATATGAGACAGTTTACTCTTAATTGAGTGAGGTCTTGTGTCCTCTTTTTTGTTTAAAATCTGACAAATCAGACATCTAAAAAAGCCGGCACTTTCGGCATCCTAAAAAAGTCAGGAAAGAGAGGCATGTTATCAATGGATCCATTCGATGAAATTGTTATAAAAAACTACCGCTCATTTCCGTTGGTGTTGCAAAAGTTGCTTTCAATAAAAAAACTAAGACGTATTGAATTTTTTAGCCAAAATATGGCAACGCATATTGTGTTTGATGAGTTAGTAATGACTACAAAAGGCTTCCGACCAGATAAAGAAGTAGAAAAGCTTTTGTTAAAGCTAGAGCTAATAGATAAACGAATTGAACGCACACTATTTCGACAAAAACATTTTGAGCGCTTTTGGGCTACTCTCAAGCCTTTAGAGCAACAATTGCTCATTAGGCGATTCAAGTATAAAGAAGAGGTTAATTGCCCTCAAAAGCTTATAGAGAGCGTACTAGACGAGATTGAAGAGATAGAAACAGCTATTTGTTTTATGGAAGATATAGAATTAGAAGAAGAGAGCGAACTTTCCGATGATGTAGAAGAAAACTTAGAAAGGATGTGTGACTTCTTTGCTTTATGAGCGTATCCGTCCAGAGTTTCATCTCGCACGCTGGCAATATTACGAAAAAGCACGATATGAGTTAAAAGGGGTAGAACTTGAGAGTGCAAAAATATTTTTCAATGGACTAAAGAACCTATCTGAATCAGATAGACAGATTTTAATTGACGTCTATTATCGTTCAAAAGAATATTGTAAATTTAATCGACAAACAGGACTATATCAGTCAGTCAAGCCAATTTCAGATGGTGCAGTAGCAGAACAATACGGAATTACTAAAAAAGAAGTAACTAAAGCAAGACGACAGGCGATAGAACATTTAGCGGAAGAGATGCGAAAAATTATATTAGCCATAAGCACAGCCTTTCATTTGAAGATAGGCAAAGACTTATATCTAGTTAGGTTTATAAACGAAGGAACATACAAAGAACAGTTTGTTCTTGGAAATAAAAGCGAAGCGAAAGTGTTTAGTGGAGAAAAGGAAGATACAATTAGAAAGTTTATGCAGCTAGGTTTTGAAAGAGAGCCAGCATGAATAAGGCTTAACCTTGAGAAGAGGTATTCTTATGACAGAAGATAAGTTATTTCATTTAACAGATAAGTCCAATATCAATAGTATTAGAAAACACGGTTTAGTAGGAGTTAAAAAAGCAAAGGATTTCTTAAGAAGAGATACAGGAACAGCCTATAGACTCTACAATCAACAAACCTATTCTATTCTAAATACTTATGGGTGGAAAGGCTACGATCTTAGATGTGCTACTTTTATGTTTGAAGAAGATAGTTGTCTTGGTCATGAACTGCTGCAGCTAATGAATGACGATGCGTATATTTTAGAAATTCAAATAGACCGTTTAAATAAAGAGAAATTATTTGTGTTTAATACGGAAATTGCTAGCCATTTGCTAAATTATTCAAAACAAGATCAACACAGGCTAGCTAAGTTTTATTGGAATACAGCAATTCCATACAAAACTTATGTACAAAACAAGGACAAAGTAAATGACGCTTTTCAATTAGGCAATATCATGTATCAAGCAGAATATGTTTATTTCGGTGAAATTTCACCAAAATATATAAAAAATTATGAAAGAGGTAAGAAATATGACAGCGGAAGATATTAAAAAAGTTTTAGAGGAATTTGTAGATGAAGAAGGGCAATTTGACATTGATAAAGCTTCGGAAGCATTAGAAGAGTTAATTAAAGAAAGCTTAGGTGATTCTACGGAATCAGACAAAGAGGATAAGAAAGAAGATAAACCTGATCCATTTAAAAAAATCATGTCTAAATATGATAAATAAGGAGTGCTATTAAAATGATAGAAATTAACTACGATATTCCGGGAAAAGTTGAGCTTATTTCCGAGCTAAAAGAAATTTTTAGTGGAGTAGATAAAGTGATTAATGATTTAGAACAGGAAAAATCTGTCTTAGAGAAAGAGTTAGAAACGCTAGAAAATACGAAAACTTTTACGGTAGATAATCTTAAGAGAAAACCTGAAATAAACAGGCTTTTAACTGAAAACAATCATTTACTAACACAAATGAAGAAAGAACGCGAGGAGCTACAGCAATCTTGTTTTACTCATTTTCCTAATAAAGTAGGGGATATTGACTCTCAATACAGACAAGCGATTGAAAAACAACTAGAGCCCTTGGAGCAAGAAATAGCACTTTTGATTAAACAATTAAATGAAAAGGCTATGTTTATAAAATCAGTTAAAGTAAAAGCTAATGCAATCTATAATCGTGAGGTAGTAGACGAAGGCAATAAAATCATTGGAGTTACTCGCCATAACAGAAGTGTAATAGGTATTTCAAGCTATGTTTCAGCTCCTAATCTAGTAGAAAGAGCTATGAAATTTGATCGTGGGCAACTTAAATCATAATACGGGGGAAGTATAAGTGAAAACAGGAACAGTTAAAAGTTTTAATCATAAAAGAGGCTATGGCTTTATTATTGCCGAAGATGGATCAGAGATTTTTGTACATCAAACAGGTATTTGTATGTCAGGATTTAGAAAATTGATTGAAGGCCAAGCAGTGGAATACGAAACCGCAGAATACGAAGGACGAACAAAAGCGGTAAATGTCACTGTAATTGAATAGTGCTTAAAAGGTAGCCGACTATTCGACTACCTTTTTTATACCTAAAATATAAAAAAGCACAATAATTTAAAATTATTACAAATTATTTTTGCTAGTTTTCTAGTTACTTTATTATAGCTCGTTTGTTTGAGGAGAAGAAAAGATTTTTATCAGTGAAGTCTTTTCTGATATAATTAAAATAAAAAACAAAGAGGTCAGTAACTATGAAAATAGAGCTAAACAATCGATCAGCAGTAGTGATAAGTGCATTATTCATTCTTATTAATATCCTTGTATGGATTAAGTACCTCATTTTCTACAATCCCTATCATGGCGCATTTGATTTGTTGTGGACGTTACCAATTGGCTTGATCGGGATTATACCTAGTATGTACATAAAGCATTTAGGGTTAAAACTTGTATTGCTTGTTGCTAATCTTTTAAGTGCTTTTAGCTTTTTAGTTCCTTGGATATTATTTATTTTGGCAATGTCTTTAGGTTAAAAAGTGAGAGAGGAGGTTTTTTCTATGTTACCTATTGGAATAGATTTTGGCACAAAAGATGCTATTCTAGCATTAGCAGTGTTAGTAATTCTAGGAATGACTGTTATTTTTCATTGGTCAGTATGGGAGTTTGTTATTACAGAGGCAATGATTATTCTAGCCTTCCACGCAGGCGGAAAAAAACAGGATAAGCGTATTGAAGATAAGTATAAGAGAATGAAAAAGGGGAAGTGAATTATGGATATTATTCCTACTAAAAAAGCAATGCCTTTATTTTCGTATTTTAATACTTCAAAAAAAGATAGTTCTCGTGATGAACGTTCTTTTTACTCGTGGCACGCGAATTATTTTAATGTGAATAGAAAAAAAGTTTTAGTATTAGTCAATGGGCTATCCAATTCACCAATAGTTTTAGCTGACATCAATGCAAAAAATAAAAAACATCTTGAGGAGTATATTAAGCAAGGCATAGAGGAAGTATTCAGTTATAGTGAAGTATCACCAGTTCAAATAAAAAAATATTTTCTAATGGCTGGTAAAATTGAACTGTCATCGAATTACAATCGTTCTATGATTGGTGTAACCAATAATATGATTCAGCTTATTAAACTTGCTCCAGAAGATATTGATTTTAGTAAGGTGTTACAACCAGAAATCATGGAATGGTTAGCAGATATTCCATATAAGAGTTTAACTTCTAACTTTTCATTTAGCAAAGACATAGTTAAAAGAGAATTGGATAAATTAGTTTAAATCTATGTAAAAATTGCAAGCACAGATAGTTTTTGAAATCTAAAACTGAACGTATAAGGAGAAATGATTTGTGGAGTCAGCTAAAAAGAAGTTCAAAAAAATTTACTCAAAAACACCAGATGAATTGTGGTATTCTATAATTCTATTATTTACTGCACCGATGGAAGGAATCCCTTTGCTTGTACGGTGGTTACCCGCTATCGGTATTATATTATGTCTAATAGCTTTAAAGTATAAGCAATTAACTGAAAAATTTGTTTTATGTACTCAAATAGTAATATTGGTTTTCTCTTTCTTTGCAGGGATATACACACATAGTTTGTTTTGGAGAATCTTATATTTAGGTTGGTTTATTATCGAAAACTTGAACGTATTCAGTATATTCAGGAAGAAAAGTAAATAAACTATCGGCGTGATGGATTTAAAAAAGGTCTGTGCTTTTGTCTGTGCTTTTAGTCAAAACTATGTGTATTTAATGGAATAGGTTAGGTTGCAAAATCCTTTTATATCAAGTAAAATGGGGCTATTCGTGCTTAATAATATCCACTCAAGGAAG
>JAAAKD020107783.1:0-13206 GCA_010014825.2 Danaus melanippus | reverse complement strand
AAGCAGTTAATTCAGATTAATTTTAAAACTTGCTTAGGCAAGATTTTTTGCGTCCCTTCAAACTCATTACAATCGACAAAATCTAAAAATCAGTTTTTACTTGACTTTTAATATAGTTTGTCTTTCTAAAATAGCTTCAAGCTCAAAAACGAATTTTTCAATATTCAGACAATTCATTTCGAAATACTCTTTTTTTAGATATTCTACTATAATCTTCTTTGTGTAGTCGATTTATTGGCAGGTTAATTCTTAAACAATATAAAATCGTTATTGGGAAAGAATTTATGCTGAATTAGTGCTATAATAGGGTTTATGGATCATTTTTTGCAATATGCTCACTTAAATAATATAAAAGAAAGGTGGAAAAATGGCTAAGAATCATTCTGACTTATCTGCAAAATACTCAGCTGAAGAATTAGCAATCGGATCAGTTTTTAAACTCCTTCGTGAGTCCAAAGGATTTTCTCAAGAGGAAACAGCAGGTGATGAAATTTCTTGCCCACAGCTTTCAAATTTTGAGAATGGGAAAACAATCCTTGTAACCCATCACTTTATGGCTTTACTAAGGAATATTAACGTTGATATGTTTGAGTTTCAAAACGCTTATAACCAATACCTGAAAAATAAAGATATTCTTCTTTTTAGCGTCGAACTTTCCAATGCTGTAATGGACAAAGATACCAGTAAACTTAATCTCTATTTAAAACAGATTGAAGCTCAATTAACTCTGGATTCTCAGAATAAACGTCTAAAACTTGATGCAATTAGAATTAAATCGCTGCTATACTTCGTTGACCAATCAAATACCATTACTAAAAACGAGCAGTCATTCTTGATAAATTACCTCTTTGATTTAAAAGAATGGGGTATGTACGATATTCGTCTCCTTGGTTCATGTGCCCAATTCATTGATGTTATTAAACTAGCTGAATTGACTAATCACATGATAGATCCTCTCCAAACAAATATTGAGCTCTATCATATAAAGCATGCTATTACCCAATGTCTTTTGAACATTATCAATATTTTTGTAGAGCAAAAAATATTTGAACCTGCTAGAAGACTCATCGCCTATCTTGAAAATAGTGAGATTCATGAATATTTTATGTTTGATAAGTTAACTCTCATTTATAATAGTGCAAATTACTCTTATCAAAAAGGAGACTCAGATGCTTTAGTGATAATGGAGAAATGTTTGAAAATCTTAGAATTTTGTGGCTGCTCGAAAACTGCAACCCAAGTATCTGAGGAATTAAAGAAATTAAAAAAGAATCCATTGTAATCTCCATCTATCTCAAGAACACATCTACCTTACAATTTCTTGAATTATCATTGCTTCTTAGAGGAGTGATATATATTATGACTCTATCGTATTCCTATCTCAGTACATTACTTCATTCATACCAAATAAAATCTACTCAAAATCTTCATCTTGACATCCTCCATTGGAGGTAACGTTCTTCCTACACAATGGAGAAGATAATTCGTTAACTTAGAAATCATGTAAAAACAATTTTTGCCCAATCCATAAAAAAGGAAGTACCTATGAGTACTTCCTTTTGATTTGGTTATTTACTTACATGTACACTGTAATTACAAGTTGCTGTTTTCAGGTTACATCCCATCAGAACACCTGTTTTACAACCTGGTGTACAAAGCGAAATGCTAGTAATACGTGTTGAAGCGCCAGAGTCTGTTTTTGAAACAGATACCAAATCTAAGTTAAAATCTTTTGTACTCATTTTGAGTAACCTCCTTTAATTTATTTTGTAGTTCCTTTGAACAAAACCATTATATCTAAGGAATTTCAGAATTTGTTCAGAACAAAAAATTTTTCCTAAACTATACTTGACAATCCAATTGAGACATTCTTCAAAAATAGACAATAAATGCTTTTGAAGATTTCTAATTTATTTGCCTGGGTAAAGTGGATTCATGGATGATTTCCTGATAATTATTGATTTCACCAACTGTGTCATCATATTTTCGATTAAGCAAATCACGACTAACCTTAACAGAGTTAATCTGACTTCTAATTTGCTCAATCGCTTCGTCTCGATTACCTGGATTACTACTGACAATCAATTCTTTTGCCGAATCATTCAAGTCCCTGAGTTTATGGTCGAGTTCCTTTAATCGTTCCTTTGCCTCTTCTACCACTTCAAGCAGTTGCTGCTCTAATCGTACCAGCTGCTCACCTCCTTCTGTTACCCCATGACTGGCTAGAAAGTTTATGGCCTCGGTTAATTCGTTAATCGTTGAGATGACTTTTTCTTTGGCAATAGGGATTGTCCCATTGTAAAGGCTGAGCTGACGCATGAGAGTTGGCCCCATCATGAAGCGATTATTGGCTGCTCCTGCCGTGTCCATGAAGTAAAAATAGTCGTTGGTTTTGAGATAAAGATTATAATTACCGTCTTCTAGCAGGTCTGTCTTATAAGCGCCAATAAAAATCACACCATGCTGAGCAAGCCCAAAATCTACATTGATATATAGACCTTTCGCCGTCACATGGTCAATCTGCCAAGACTCAATCGTCACTTGATAATCGAAATCATTTTTAATGGTTTCGATTTTTTCTTCGTACTGATTGACGACATCTGCCACCGAAAACATCCCCGTATTCTTTTTCAGATATGTTTCAATCCGATCCAAATTATAGCGTTCTGGGTCAGATTTGACCAAATTTCGTCCGCGGGTGTTTCTCACTTGGACATCATCTAGTAAGCGATAAGTTGCCCACTTCCCCGAAAAATCCACTGCTAAGTTGAGAGCTTTTGCCTTTGTTTTGAAATCGTCCAAGTCTAGGGAATGCTCCAACAAAAAATCCAAACGAGATTTAATTCGTGACTTGAAAATATTCTCTGTCTGCATTTAGTGTACTTGCGTGAGAATTTTTAGGCGAAACTTCTATAATTTTTGCCCCTGCCTTTGAGGCAATCCGATCTGAAATTTTTTGAAAGGCTTCGTAAGTCATGTCCTTGGTCTTACCATTCTTTAAGCGGTGCAACTGCCACTCAAACTGTTTGCCTGTCATCGCGTTTGTGGAATTAAAGACAATGTGATTATGCAAATGCGCTTTATCGACGTGCGTCGCAATGACAAACTCATACTCTCCACCTGTTAATTCCATAATCGTTTGTCGTCCCAGCTCATGAACTTCTTCAGGGCTTAAGCCGTCTTCAGGCGAGAAAGATTGAATCAAGTGATAAGCCAACACCGCTTGCTTACCGTTTCTTGCTCGCTCCAAACTTTTGAGAGAAAACTCCAAGCGCTTCGTTTTAGAGTTAAAAACAAAATGCTCGCCATTTTCTTTCGCAGAGAGTTGCTTGGTGGCAATGAACTCTTCCGAAGCTTCATAGACATTATGAATCATGTAGCCCGACACCAACTGCTTGGCAAATGTCTTCTCATCATTCATCATGTAAGGAAACAAATTATCCAAATGACTCGTGAACTCCGATTTTTCGACCAAGGTCTTTGCGGCATTCTCAATATAATCTTTAGAATTGCGCAAACGATCAATCGTGTGAATCGCAAAATGTTTCGTGTAAACCATGTCCTATAATCGCCTTTCTTCTTTTTGTGCTGCTTTCAGTTGTTCACTCACCAGAGCGGTTAGATTGGTCATCTGAACTTGCAACTGTTGAATATCCGCAGGCGAGATTTCTTGAAACTCATGCGCCAGTTTGGCTAACTGATTGATGTTATTCCCAATCCGATTGACTTCATAGTTGAGTGATTTGAGTTCCGAGTAATCTGTAAAATGGACTTCGCCAGTGATAAGCAAAATCCGCGCAAAGTTTTGAAAATTATTAAAGGGACTAGCCTCTACCTTGGCATTGATGTAGTCATTTTCTTCATCATTAAATCGAATAAGCCGTTGATGAGAACGAGTTCGGTTTTCCTGAGTGTTCTTTCCTTTCATTTTTTATCTTATCCTTTCCGCTTTTGTTCCAAAATCGGGCAGGGGAAACCCAGCTTTTCCCCTGCACCCCATTTGGGAGAAACAAACTTTCTCCCAGCTCCGCTTTCCTTCTTGCAAGCATAGTGTTTGGATATCCAAACACAAAATTTATAAAAAGCGCCGAACCCAAATCGACGCTTTCCATAAGTTTTGGGGGTGTCCCCCAATCCCCCAGAGTACCTTTTTCTGAGGAACTTTCCTCTTTATTTTTTCCCATAAGCCACCAAAATATCTTCAATCAATGTATTCACTTCTGCCTCTGATAACTGCTGAATCGCCGCTTTGGCCTCACGTAGTTCTACCACATTCGCCTCAATTCCTAAGCGCTCATAGGACGTTAACTTGGCATGGAGCTTACGAATGAGCTTTCGTTGATTGAAGGTTTTCGCATGAATATCAAGTCGTGGGGACTCGCTGCTGGGGTCTTTGAGCAAAATTTCTAAGACCGCAAGTTGTAAAACCTCATTCGTCATGGTCTGCTTTCCTTTCTATTCGCATCGCTTGTGAGCGAGCTTTAAGTGTCGTATTGCCTGCTTTCATTTGCCGATTCATCGCTTGCACGGACTCATTTTCTGGCGTCTCAGAAGAAGTTGAAGCAAAAGAATGTTCTGAAACAGGCGGCGCTTGCCCCCTTCGTCTGGCTTTTTGAACCGCCATTAGGCGACGCTCAAAGGGATTTTTACCGACGTTTGGATCAAACGTCGCTTCTAAAATGGGGTCTAGTCGTCGAATGATTTGCTGAAGAAGAACGGTCAAATGAGAAAGGGTGGACTCAAAAATGGGGGACATCTTATCTTCCTTAGCCCACAGGACTAACTCTGGAAAGTTCTCCTCCTCACATGATAGTTTCAGATGACTAAAGAGTGCATAGCTTATAGTGCGCACCTCAAAGTCTCTGAGTTCTTCATCCGTTGTGTCAACTTCTAAAGCCACCAAGTCCTGCAAAATTCTTTTTATCGTTGCCTCTTCTCCTAAACCTTGTGGAATCCACACTTGTTTCTCATCGGGAATGGCTTCTGATTTTAAGAAGTCAATGGTCACTTTCTCCGAAGAAAAGGACCGAAGTCCGACAAATAATTTAGCATATCGCGACGGCATACCCAAACATTCAGAGCGATTATACAGCGCCGTCCATTCATTTTTTGAGGCGTTTGTTTGGCTCACATCAAAAAGACAAGGGGACAAAACAAGCTGCGTTTCGATGATTCTCTCCCCATCTGCTGTGGTTAATAACTGGTGGTCTGCATCGCGCCTGACAATTTTTCGAGGGACTAAAACTTCAAGAGCGCGACTTTTTTTCTTTGGTGTTACCCCAAAACGTTGCCATTCATCAAGCGTTAAGACCTTTGTCGCAGTCGGCAATTGCTTTAAGAGGCGCTGAATATTTTCTTCTGAATATCTTAAATTTTCTGCCGCAAAACGTAAATAATGCTTAAAAGCAGACATTTCTAACAGGTTCAAAAATTCATTTTTACTGTTTTTTTCTTCTTCCATTGAACCCTCACTTTCATTTTTTAGCCCACCGAAATTTGTTTTTCATGGGTAATTTCTTCCCCCACTTGCTGAGGTAAATCGGTATGGTCTTGCAAGTAATCATAAAGTTGCTTCTGAACCACGCTCAAACTTTCTTGCTTCAAGCTTTGTAAGTGAGCAGGAAAAGCAACGCCTCTTTCCGTCCAGACTTGATAAAGCTGCTCATAAGCTTCTTCCTCTTCATGAAAATCAAGCACTAATTCATCCCGATCAGCTGAACTAAGCACACCCTTTTCGAGCGCTATTAAGCTGTCCTGATATTGAATGACGACATTAAAGGTCAAAGCAGTCAGCTCATCATCAGAGAGTTCCGTCAAGTCAAAGTTTTCCAGAAAAGCCGAATCAAAATAGTCCAATTCTTCCAAGTCTGTACCTTGAATTTCTCCTGTCACCATTTTGTCTAAGCCGTTCAGAGCCAGAAAATGCTCTGCCTCAACGGTCTCATTTTCGGTATGATTAAGTTGAGCTTTCAGCTTTTTTAGACGCGCTGTCTTCTTTTTAAACTCCTCTTCACGTGGAAAAGGCAGCGACCGTTCGGCTTCAAGACGCTCAATTCCTGCCTTAATCCGTTCAATTTCCTGAGTGGTTTTATCCAAATCAAGGGAGAGTTTATCGAGCTTGTTATTGATTTTTACGAGCGTTCCCATCTTACTGGTCAGACTTAGTTGAACATGATAATCGGTATGCCCACGAAAGAGAAAACTTTCATTCTCACTTTCAAAGAGTTGTCCTTCTGCACTTAGCCCACGGCTGATATGATAAATTTCGACTCCCCGAAAGGTTGCGATGTGGGCTTGCTGAGGAGTTTGGGTAACATGCTGCATGATGAGCTGATGAAAAAGTTCAGCGGCTGCTTTTTTATCATCGCTGCCAAACCGCTTTTCTTTCTCCTCATAAAATAAACTCATCTCAAAAGGAGCCTCTTTCGTATGCTCTAATACTTCGACATCTTGCTTTACAAGCACCGCACGTTTTTCTAAAACAGGCAGTTTTTCTCGCTCCCGCTCAACTCGCTTGCTTTCGGAAACTTTACTTTCATAGTAACGATTTCGAGCCAATTCCAAATTTTCAACTTGCATTTCTAATTGCATATACTCCGCTTTGACAGGATCATCGGTCGCAATGGCTTTATAGACCGATGGTCCAAACTCATTATCCATTTCATCAATTTCTCGAACGTTGGAACGTCCACTCATTAACTGATCCACGACCCGCTTTTTGTTTTCTTGGGTCTGCCACATGAAAGAATCCATAGACCCTTTGGTGATATAGATATGAATTTGGACTTCTTCATTTTCATTACCTTGACGGATAATCCGACCGTTTCGTTGAGTGCTATCACTGGGTTTCCATGAGACATCTAAGTGGTGGACGGCAAGAAGCTTATCTTGAACATTAAGCCCTGTTCCTCCTTTACTGGTGCTCGCCATTAAAATTCGGATTTTTCCTGTCCGCATATCTCGCATCATCTGCTCTTTCGTGGCATCGGTCGCTTCATGAATAAAGCGGATTTCTTCCTCTGGAACGCCACGTAAAACAAGCAGACGCTTGATTTCATCATAAGCTGAAAAGGAATTGACAGAGCGGTCAAGATTGTAAGAGGCACTATTTCTGTACTTCAAAGGCACACCTGTATCCGAAAAAATCATTTGAGTAGAACGCTGTTCTTTCGTGGCTGCCCAAATTTCATAGACGCTATCCACGACCTGATTGATTTTCTCAGAGTCCTCCTCGGTGTAGAGGTGGCTATCCAACATCCGCATGTCCATCGTGAGCTTTTTATTTTCGCCCAAAATTTTGAGCATGTTATCCTCCCACGGCTTGACAAGACGGGCTTCAATCGCCTCAGCTCTGGCAACTAAACTTTCAATGTACTTAACTTGTTCAGGGGTGGTGTGGGACTCATGAACCACGGTTTTCACTTTAGGCACAGGTAAATCAAGGTCTTCTGAGGTCTGAATATCCGCCACTTCAAGAAACATATTCCGCAGTTCTGGCATATTCCCAAACTTGGTAAAGCGCCGTTTGGTTTTATAATTCCCTGCGACATTCAACTCAAAGACATCTTCAATAATCCCGAAAGTTGAAAACCAACTATCAAAGCTCCACACGTCATAACCTTGCAGCACATCAGGTGCCAGGTATTTCATCATGGTATAAAGCTCAACCACGGAATTAGAAATCGGTGTCCCTGTTGAAAAGAGCACGCGTTTATTATCGTACTGGTCATGGAGATACTGGGTCTTCTGATCCATGTCCATGGCTTTCTGGCTCCGTGCATCCGAAATTCCTTTGACTTGTCCCAGTTGCGTTTCGGGCGCTAAATTTTTATATCCCTGCGCCTCGTCCACATTGAGCATATCAATTCCCAATTCCTCGAAATCAATAAAGGTGTCAATGTCCCGTTTTTGAAGTTTTTCAAGACGTTCTAGGTAGGCTTTTCTAAACTGTTCCGCTTTCTTGACGGTATGGCGCTGCCCATTACGTTTTGCAAGTTCCATTTGGCGCTCAGCTTTGTCAATCTCGTCCTCAATATAGCGTTCTTGATAGGCTTTAGACATACCAATCTTGCCAAATTGAGAATCAGCCACCACGATAAAATCATAGTTGCCTGTCGCAATACGACTGATGAATCGCTTGCGATTATCTTTAGAGAAATCCTCGGAGTGCGCAATCAAAACCTTACTTTCAGGGAAGTACCGATAAATTTCTCGACCGAACTGGTCAATCAGGGGCTTTGGAATGACAAAGAGCGGTTTCTGGATAACACCCAACTCTTTGAGTTTCAAGTTGGCCGCAAGCATGGTAAAGGTTTTTCCCGACCCAACTTCATGAAACAAGCCTGCCCGTTGTTCTTGAATAATGCGCATCATGGCATTTTTCTGGTGGGGGCGCAGCATAAATTGCTTGGCAAGCCCTTGAACAGTTAAATGACTGCCATCATACTTTTTAGGGACAACCCGATTCATCTTCTCGTTATAAATCGAGACAATTTCTTCTTGTATGTCTGGATTTTTAAGCACCCATTCCTTAAAGGCGGCCTCAAATTGTTCGCCTTTTGCTTGTAATTCTGCTGTTGCGACTTCATCCACAATATACTTGGGCTTAGCTTGTGGCGGATTTTTCGGGTCAAGTTTTTTGATTTCGAGCGTGCGTTGATTGAGTAAACTTTGCGCCAACTGTTCCCCATCATATCTCCCTACCCCGTATTGGTGCTCATTGGCGTCCGTCCCCTGATTGGCGACATGAACCGCGTAGCTATCTGTGAGCTTGTCATATTCAATCGTTACCCCATCGGGCTTTTGTCCGAGTGCTCCTTCCAGAAAAGCCGCATACAAGGTCATCGGAATAAAACGGGTTCCAAACTTATAATTGAGTTCACTAATTGTAATATCTTTTGGAATCACAGCTTCAAGTGCGACAATGTTTTTAGCCCAGTCACGATCTTCGACTCCAAACTCTTGCTTCGTTTTTACCTCAGCGAGCTTGGTTTTAACATCCCCTGAAAGATAATCTTCTCGTGTAGCATAGCGACCTTCGCCAATATAAAAAAGCTTGTCGCCAAGCTCTGTGATGATGTCTTCTTTACTTTGAGAATAGACAGCTGCCATATAATCAAAGTCAAGTCTTCCTTTATGATTGAGAGAAGCCAGTAAGGCGTCTTCTGCCGTTTTGACTTCGATTTTCTTTGGTTGAGATTGAATGGTGGGTTCAAAAAAGACCGCCCCTTTAACTTTCATCAACCGCTTGGTTTTTTCGTCTTCGACATCCACCTCAATCGAGGCTAACAACTGATAGTAGTCATCTTGCCGCATGAGTAAGGAATTAGCCCGACTGCTGACATGACCGTATTTTTTAACAAAGCTATCGTATTGCGTGTTCAAAGACTGACGTAATTTATCATAAGCAGCTACGTCATAATCTTCTTCATGTTGAATATTGAGGAGTGCCTGGAGTGTTTTTCGCAATTCGATCATGGCACTCATCGCTTGCACTTCCTTAGAAGAATAGTTGACATGATAAGTATAAGTCGTACTTTCCTTGACTTTTTGAGTTAAGAACCATTGTTCATTGATTTGTTCCAACTCATAGTGGGTTTCTCCTTGATTGAGCGTACCCTCTTGCACTAAGGTTGCTCGTTCATCAAGACTCAACCCTAAAGCCTCAAATGCGCCATCATCGGAGTAAATCTCTCCCTCAATCACATCTACTTTGACTTGTCGGAATTGGTAATTGGGTGTTTCGTCGTAGATTTGAGCTTTATTCTTGGTATAACGAGTCAACTGATTTTTGCGAGTTTCATGAACGTTAAGCGTAACACTCGAAATTTTTGAAAAAGGGTAATGGCTTCGCCATTATGATAATAAGGCTTTCGATTAAAGACCATCAGAATGTAAGGTTCAATCTCAGAAGTCACTTCTTCTGGCAGGTCAAAGTCTGACTTTTCTTCTATTTCATAAAGGGGGACCTTTTCCTCTGTTGTGAGATAATGCTCTTCTTCTTGAAAAACAAAGTCCGTTTGGAGTTTTTCGGAAAACTCCGCGTCTGAAAAATTCGCTTTGATAGCTAATCGCCCACCATTAAACGTTTTAATTTTGATGTCGCCTAAAACTTGTTCAGGATGAGCTTCAAAATAGCGATTATAGAAAACTTGGTTGCCTCTATCGTCAGCTTTAGAAGTGGTTTCAATCCATTCAGGGATTTCTTCAGAATCAACCAGGCTGCTGTCCTTTTGGAAAATCAGAATGTCTGAAGGGGTATCCGTCCCCGCAATTTGAGTAAAAGCACGGTCAGGTAAGCGAATTGCTTTGAGCAGCCGCGCCTTTTTGGATAACTCCGTGCGAAAACGGCTATCGCGCTTATCCATCGTCCCTGTCGAGGTAATAACTGCCACTAAGCCGCCCTCATGGACTAAATCAAGCGCGCGCTTGATAAAATAATCATGGATCACATAAGGACGGTCATAGTTTTTGCTGGTCAAGTGAATCTTGTCAGAAAATGGCACGTTCGTGACCACTAAATCCATAGCATTCTCCGCAAAGTGCGTGGTTTCAAACCCTTGGGCTTGAATATTAACGGTTTGTTGGAGTTGTTTAGCAATACTTGCGGTCAGCGGGTCAATTTCAACCCCAAATAGCTCAGAAGCTGCTTTCATAGATTCAGGCATCCCGTGAAAGAAATTACCCGTTCCCATGGAAGACTCTAAAATCCGTCCTTTCTCAAAGCCTAAGTCAGAAAGCCCTTTATAAATGGCTTGAATAATTTCAGGAGACGTATAAAAAACCGTCAAGCTAGAAGCACGAGCGGCTTTATATTCTTCTTCTGAAAGCAGTTGCTTGAGTTCTTCACGGTAATCCTCATAGCGCGGATTTTCTTCGTCAAAGAGGTTATTGACAATCTCGCCATTTCCCCAGCCCACATATTTTGCCAAGATAGTTTGTTCATCAAGGGTTGCCATGCGATTTTCCGCTTCAAGAGCTTTAACCAGTCGAATGGCCGCAAGATTAGCTTCAATCTTCTCACGCACTGTTTTGGGATAAATTAGACCCATTTCAGGAAAACGATAATCTAGTAGTGGCGGTACTTCCGTCGGTGGAGTTTTGCTTTCAAGCTGGGGATTCTCGTCCAAAGCCGTTTCTTCTGACACAGGTTCTTGTTTAGCCAAATAGGCTTGTTCAAATTCCTCTTGCCAAGCCCCAAAGGTTAGAGCCAGATAGCCAAATTCTTGATAGGCTGCCTCAACTGCTTCCCGAATCGGTTGTTTATCGTCTTCGTTAATCCATTCAAAGACATGAGCAGCTTGACGAACTTCATTATCTTGTTGTAACAAAGAAGTGGCATAATATTCGTAAAAATCTGCGCGTTCTTTATGAATGAGATAAAGGGAACCGCCCACTTGTTGCTCTCGCAAATATTTCAAATCAGCTAATTCGCCAAGGTAAGCCGTTTTCAGCCTTTCAAGGGCATTTTGTGGGAGCACTACTGGCGCGCTATTCGGGGAAGAATCCCCTTGGGCTGATTGGACGCTTTTCTCAGTTTTCGGCTCGTCTATGAAGTCAAAGAGAGAAATTTCACTTTTTGATTGCTCTTGCGAGTCTTCGGATAAAAAGCCTGGATTATTTTCAATCGAAACTTGTTTAGAGGTAACGAGCTGGTCATAGAGGTCTTGCCAAGAATGAATCGCTGTTCTGTCCAGTACAAATTCACTGAGCGACCCACCACGGCTATTCGTAATATATGTCCGTAAATTACTTACATCTAAGGCTTCAAAAATTGCTGCACTAGAGTGCTCATAATGCTCTATCGCAGCCTGTCGTTCTGAATCCGCAAGGTTCCCCGTTCCTTTTAGAAAGGTTTGCCCTAATCGCTCATGAGCGCTATTATAAAAGATAACTTCCAAAGTGGCATAACTACTATTGACCTGAAAACACAAATCAAGCAACAGCGTTGCGATAAAATGCTCAGCTTGGTTTTCTTTCTCAGCACTTGTTTCTTCTGGCAATTCTTTGGGATTGACAGACTGAATTTGGCCGAGCAACGTTTCAAACTGTTCCTTAAAATGAGCAATGCCTGTTATTTTATCCGCAAGGTCTGAAATGTCATAAGTCTCAGAATCAGCTTCAATAATTACTTCGTTCAAAAGTCCCTCAAAACTGGTTTTAACAAGGGTTAGATTATCACCTTCTCCTAGAATGACAAAATCTTCCTCTGGCAACAGATTTGCCTTGACTTGCTCTAAAACCTCTTTCGGATGAAGACTTGATTTTCCTTTCTCTTCCTAATTTTTAATTGGCTCGGTCTTGTCTAGCGCATGTCTTAAAGCAAACCATTCTTGATACTCCATCTTTTCAGAAAAAGTCAAATACCCATCTTCTTTAATCAGCTTTGCCAGAGTTGAATTAAATTTAGACCACGTTAATTGAAAACGGTCCTCATTAAATTGCTCAAATTCAACTCCTTTTCCGTCATATTGGACAAAATAACGACTGTCTCCGAACCCACTATGTCCACTTAATCCGTACTCATTTTTTAGAAATTTAACACGGTCAATAGAGTGGGGTTCTCTTTCAAAAAATTCATAAATCCGAAATTTACGCTCACTATTTTGCTCTTTTATTTCTTGAAGCAACACCTCTTCATGAATCGTCTCTAAAGATTTTTCGGCAACATTTTTATCTTCGGTAGCTTCTAAATCAGCGTTTTTTGCTTGGTCAGGCAAAAACTGAAAGAGATAATTGCGCTCAGCTGCATATTTCCTTTGGCTGGCTAAATCTACTTTAGCAAATCGCGTCCCATCTAACATTTGGTTCACTTGGAGTGCGGAAATCAAAAGTTCTCGGTAGCCTGTCCATTCTAAGGCAGGACGAATATTTTTTCTCACTTCTTGCCAGAGGTCATAATAAACATTTGGAGTCTTGTCTTTCTCTGCTTGCCACACGGCTCTTAGCTTTTCATCTGTCAGACTTCGAAGTTCTGGAATATGTTCTATAAAGAGGGCTTCAATCGGGCTATTTTCTTGGTAAAGCTCTTGGGGGGCAAGGGTTGAGGAGTTAGACACATAAAACAAATAAGCCACATCATCAGTTTTCATCTGCTCAAAGAGGGCTTGAACAGAATCAAGCGAGCGTTGGAACTCCTCTTTCCAACGATGAAAGTTTTCTCGAAGTATTGAGGAATCAAGGCGTTGATAAACAGTAGCGATTAGC
>JAAAKD020107733.1:0-13246 GCA_010014825.2 Danaus melanippus | reverse complement strand
CATGAAACATATAACCGGGAGAAAGACAGATGATTGACAACCGCACTGCCAGCGCTATCGACCTGGCATTACAGAAGCACCACACGCCAGTCGGCGACCTGTATGCCGCGATCCGTCACGGCCGCATGAAGCGTTGCTTTAGTCGTAATACCGCCATTAGCTGGCTGGCTCACTTTCTGACGTCGCACGCCTTCGCTCTTTCCGGGTTTAAACAGCGCCGCCCTGATTTTCTGGTTGAGCACGAAGGGGTCGAGATGTGGTGCCGTGGCGAAACTACCGACGAATATCACCGCGCCCACCAGCGCACAGTTCGCCGGCTGCGCCGAATCCTCGCTCGCAAACGTGAAATGCAGAAGTGGTGCGAAAAATGGGATGCGCTGCACGACCAGCTTACAGAAATGAAAGCCAGTAAACCGTTTTAAGGAGCATGCAAATGGTGAAGAAATACGGCCCCAGCAGAACCAGTCAGGGTGTACGCGGCGGACTGACCTTAGCTCAGGCAAATCACGCTTATGCACGAGGTGGCGATGACGGAACGGAGGCATCGCAGGTTAACGATTATCTGGCGAGCCGTCGTGAAGGGAAGTATGTGGGTAACGGAAAAGTGAAGATGTCGCTAAGTCGCAACCAGCGTCGCCTGGCTAAAAAACTCGGAATTGATCTTATGGAGGCTAACTAACATGGCAATGAAAACTGAATTAGCGCCGTTAGCAGCTCGCGATCTGCAAATCATTGAATATCTCGGCCAGCGCGTCGTGACCACTGAACAGATGGCGTCCGGGTATGGCGCGACTAAGCAGATGTTGACCAACAACTTCCATCGCAACAAATCCCGGTTCATTGAAGGTAAACATTACTTCAAGCTTTCTGGGGAGGGTGTCGAAATTTTGCGCAACTCTTTTAGAGGTGTGCAAATTTCATCAAAGGCTCGCTCACTCACTCTCTGGACTGAACGCGGTGCTGCCAACCACGCGAAGATGCTGGAAACAGACCAGTCGTGGGACTACTACAACGACCTGACCGAGTTCTATTTTGCATACCGTGATGTTGATGCTCTGCCAGCACCAACCAGTATTTCCCGTAAAGAACTGGCGCTGATGGTCATAGAGGCGGAAGAACGCGCGGAAGCTGCTGCGCTGGAAAATAAAACGCTCAGCGCCACCGTTCAAAGTCTGGAGAAACACTTTACCAAAGGCATGACCATCCCGGCATTCTGCAAGGCGCTGAACGGCGTCAACATCAACAAAATGATGTGGTGGGCCTTTGAGCGTGACTGGGTATTCAACGAACAGCGTGATCCAGAGAAAGACCCGCGCTGGCGTGTTGCCTCCTATGCCCGTGATAAGTATCTGACTGAAGACCAGACCCAGATCACCCCGCACGGGAAGGATGCTTTCACGAAATTTACACCTGTAATGCTGGAGAAAGGTTGCCATCGTCTGTACCAGCTGTACATGAAAGGTGATCTGCCGATGAAAAAGACATGGAACGGTGAATACAGCCACGTTAAAGCGATTTATACGCCGGAGGATAAATAATGATCATCCCATCTAAGTTGATCCGCGCCGCTCTGGTGTGCGCTGCAAAGAACGATGTTCGCTATTACCTTTGCGGGCTTCACGTTACCCCGAAGCACGTTGAGGCAACTAACGGGCATGTAGCGTTGCGCATGGAGCACGGCATCCGGACGAAGAAAAACATCATTGTTCAGTTTGAAGGCAACGTCCCGGCCAAAGCCGAAACAACAGAGCTGATTTTCAACAAAGAGCCGATAGCTATTCATCGCGACCTGTTTCAGCGTCGCCTGTCCATTACCGGTATTAAATTGCTTGATGGCCGATTCCCGGATTTAGATCGCGTCATCCCGAAGAAACTGGACCTCAGCATTCACCCACTGATCCAGGCGGAATATCTCGGCTATCCGGAAAAGATGTTTAGCCGGGAGCGAACCTTTATTCCCGTGCAGCTGCGGCCTTCAGGTGACGGCGGTGCGGTTAAATTTCAGTTCGATTCTGCCATTAACGCCACTTACGGCAATCCGGAATTTGTCGTGATGCCCTGCCGAGATTCCACTTTTAAGGTGGTTGAGGAGCATTTTGGATGAAGAAGGTATCTGAACTGGTGATGTTCACTCTGTTTTTCTCCAGCCTTTCGGGGCTGGGGTTTGCGGCGGGTGTCTGCTGTTTCTTCGGCATTGCCCGATTACTGGCGAGGACTCTGGCATGAAAATCCAATATCAGGACTATGGCGCGGTAGCAAACATCGTTATCACCAGCACCGTACTTGAGATCCGTAAGCATAACCGGGTGGTCGATACCACTCTGTTTCTGGTGCCAGGAGTGGTCAGCGAGCGGCGCGGAGCATTCTTCATGAAGACGTTTATTTCAGGGAAACCCGCGATGCGCTGCGCGCTTATAAAACCGTACAGCGTGAGGTGAAACGATGAGCAAAGGCCAGCAACCAGCCTATCCATGCCCGCGCATCGACACTCCCAGTGGCATGACTTACCACCAGCACCTCGTTGTGCTCGCCGCGCTATATCCAGCAAGGGCAGCACCCGCGAAACAGCGAGTGATGTCGTGGCCACTTTGGGAGTGAAGTGATTATGAAACTGATTAATCGAGGCAGTAAGCAATCCCCGCTGGCACGTCGGGCATGTGAAAGCGCGCTGGCCACTCATCACGAACGCTACGGCGACTACGGGCGCAGCAAGATGAAGGAGACATACACAGTGAGAGTTGAAGGCGTGAAGGTCTGGGTTGAGGTGGTTAACCGTAAGGCGAGCTACGTGGCCACGGCTATGACAGGTATGCGCCGGTTGCGCGCGCTACCTGGACAATGTAACTGAGAGGTACCATATGAATGAAACAACGTATGCGACTGTTGAGATTTTGATAACCAGCGATGTTTTATCAAGGTACAAAATTTCTCGAAGCACGCTGTATTTTTGGAGTACCCCCACCCGGATGCCTACCTATTTTTCTCAGCCGTTTCCAAAACCGAGAATAAATGGAAGTCCGAAGCGTTGGAGACTATCAGACCTCTTGGAATGGGAAGAGAAAGTAGGCATCAAACCAGAGGATGACCAATCAGCTTCTCAAGATGGTTCTGCCACACCGCAAGCCAGTGCCGCTGATCATCAATGTAATCATGCAGGTTATACCGTGCCATAACTCCAGGCATATGATGGCCCAGCAGTTTTTCAACGACATGTGGCGGCGCACCTAATTCAGAAAGACGCGTCGCCACTGTTCTTCTCAGGTCGTGGAGAGACCATGTTTTCATCCCGGTTTTGGCAATAATCTGGGCAGAAAATAAAGCGACATTCGGTTGCTGGGGAGGTCTGTCATCCTCTGGCCCCTTGTAACGTGACAGCGTAACCACATGCTTCGAGACTGATACTTCTTTTAAAGATGTCATCATGCTGACTACAGCATCAGGTAAAGCTCTTCTGACTGATTTGCCAGTTTTATAGTCACTTGCGGGAATGGTCCATGTTTTCTCCTTAAAATCAAACCACTCCCACTTAGCGGTTCTGATCTCGGTGCTTCTGCAACCGGTCAGGATAAGAAACTTCATGATCAACTGTTGGCGGCCCTTCATATCTGGCAGGGCATGCCAAACAGTTTTAATTTCCTCATCACTTAGTCGTCTATCTTTAACCGCCGCAGTAACCCCCACGTCCGAACGCCTTAGGTTTTCGATAGGATTTATGTTGATCACACCTCTGTTAGAGCAGAAGCGGAATGTGCGCTGCATCAAGCCCAGCATCTGACCGGTAACCACCCTTCTCCCCATTCCGTCAAAGAGACTGAGCCAATGTGCCTTGGTGGTCTGATCAACGATCATATTCCCGAGCACTGGCGCTATATGGTTGTTAAAATCCCGGCGATTGACCTTGACCTTTACCAGACCTTCAGGGATGCAGTAATACTTTTCCCAGTAGTCGAATGCTTCTTTAACAGTTAACGCTTCAATTTTCTTCTGTTTCTCCAGGACTACCTGCCGACGAGGATCTATCCCATCTGTTAACCACGCCCTAAACTGCTGCCGCCGTTCCCTTGCTTGAGATAATGATATGATTGGATAATCACCAATCGTCAGCTGAGCAGCCTTCCCATTCCATCTGTAGCGGTAAAAGAATGTTATACTGCCGGATACAGACAGTCTGACATTCAGACCGTGGGTGTCTGAGATGACATCGATTTGCTCTCTTTTTTTTCCAAGAGCTTTTCTAAGTTTGGTGTCGGTGAGCAATGTGTACACTCCGCGAAAAAATATACACACCAGTGTACACAAAGAGAGTAAATAGAAAACCTTCATGACTAAACAAATTAAACAGATTTAAAGCGCAAAAAGGCATAGAGCCCGCGGAAGATAAGAGAAAATTAAAAAGAATTAAATCATGTTCAACATAGATAAAACGGATTCATATGCCATACGATAGTGTCTACAGCGAAAAGCGCCCACCGGGTACGCTACGCACCGCATGGCGTAATTTTTACGGCGATGCGACGGCGATGATTGGCCTGTATGGTTGCGCGGGATTAGCGATTCTGTGTGTTTTTGGCGGTTGGTTTGCCCCTTATGGCATCGACCAGCAGTTTCTCGGTTACCAGCTTTTACCGCCGTCATGGTCGCGCTATGGCGAAGTCTCATTTTTCCTCGGAACTGACGATCTGGGGCGTGACGTGTTAAGCCGTCTGCTCAGCGGTGCGGCCCCGACCGTTGGCGGCGCGTTTGTCGTCACCCTCGCCGCTACCCTGTGTGGTCTGTTGCTGGGCGTGGTTGCCGGTGCGACGCACGGTTTGCGCTCCGCGGTGCTGAACCACATTCTGGACACTCTGCTCTCGATCCCTTCGCTGCTGCTGGCGATTATTGTGGTGGCCTTTGCGGGGCCGCATCTGACCCACGCGATGTTTGCCGTCTGGCTGGCGCTGCTGCCGCGCATGGTACGCTCCGTCTACAGCATGGTGCATGACGAGCTGGAAAAAGAGTACGTTATTGCCGCTCGTCTGGACGGCGCAACCGCACTCAATATTCTGTGGTTCGCCGTTCTGCCCAATATTACCGCCGGGCTTATCACCGAAATTACCCGTGCGCTGTCGATGGCGATTCTGGACATCGCCGCGCTGGGTTTTCTCGACCTTGGCGCACAGTTGCCGTCACCAGAATGGGGAGCCATGCTGGGCGACGCGCTGGAGCTGATTTATGTCGCGCCGTGGACGGTGATGCTGCCAGGTGCAGCGATTATGATAAGCGTGCTGCTGGTTAACCTGCTGGGTGATGGCGTGCGCCGCGCAATTATTGCGGGGGTGGAATAATGCCATTACTGGATATCCGTAACCTGACCATTGAATTCAGGACCGGCGACGAGTGGGTAAAGGCGGTTGACCGCGTCAGCATGACCCTCAATGAAGGTGAAATCCGCGGGTTGGTCGGCGAGTCCGGGTCCGGAAAAAGCCTGATCGCCAAGGCCATTTGCGGCGTTGCTAAAGATAACTGGCGCGTAACCGCAGACCGTATGCGCTTTGATGATATCGATCTGCTGCGCCTTTCAGCTCGTGAACGACGCAAGCTGGTCGGTCATAACGTTTCTATGATCTTTCAGGAACCGCAATCGTGTCTCGACCCCTCCGAGCGCATCGGACGTCAGCTAATGCAAAATATTCCGGCATGGACCTACAAGGGCCGCTGGTGGCAGCGCATTGGCTGGCGCAAACGCCGCGCGATTGAACTCCTGCACCGCGTCGGGATAAAAGATCATAAAGATGCCATGCGCAGCTTTCCGTACGAACTCACCGACGGCGAATGCCAGAAGGTGATGATCGCTATCGCCCTGGCTAATCAGCCACGCTTGCTGATTGCCGACGAACCGACGAACGCGATGGAACCCACCACTCAGGCGCAAATTTTCCGCCTGCTGACCCGGCTAAATCAAAACAGCAACACCACCATTTTGTTGATAAGCCATGACTTGCAAATGCTCAGCCAGTGGGCAGACAAAGTTAACGTGATGTACTGCGGGCAAACGGTGGAAACTGCGCCCAGTAAGGACCTGGTGACGATTCCGCATCATCCTTACACTCAGGCGTTGATTCGCGCCATTCCTGATTTTGGTAGCGCAATGCCGCACAAAAGCCGCCTGAATACCATGCCAGGAGCAATTCCATTGCTGGAACAATTACCTATCGGCTGTCGTCTGGGGCCGCGCTGCCCTTATGCTCAGCGCGAATGTATCGAAACCCCAAGACTGACCGGAGCAAAGAATCATCTCTACGCCTGTCATTTCCCGCTGAATATGGAGAGAGAGTGAGATGGTAGAAACCCTGCTCGAAGTTCGTAATCTGAGCAAAACCTTTCGCTACCGGACGGGCTTATTTCGCCGTCAGACCGTTGAAGCCGTTAAGCCCCTGAGCTTTACCCTGCGCGAGCGTCAGACGCTCGCCGTGATAGGCGAAAATGGTTCTGGTAAATCTACTCTGGCGAAGATGCTGGCCGGTATGATTGAGCCCACCAGCGGTGAGGTACTGATTGACGATCACCCGTTAAAATATGGCGATTACTCATTCCGTAGTCAGCGTATCAGGATGATTTTCCAGGATCCGTCAACATCACTTAACCCGCGGCAGCGTATCTCACAGATCCTCGATTTCCCGCTACGTCTTAACACCGACCTCGAGCCGGAACAGCGTCGCAAACAGATCGTCGAGACCATGCGTATGGTCGGTCTGCTGCCTGACCATGTGAGTTATTACCCGCATATGCTGGCCCCGGGACAAAAACAGCGTCTGGGCCTTGCTCGAGCGCTCATTTTACGACCCAAAGTAATTATCGCCGACGAGGCTCTGGCCTCTCTCGACATGTCGATGCGTTCGCAGCTCATCAATCTGATGCTGGAATTGCAGGAAAAACAGGGTATTTCATATATTTATGTGACCCAACACATTGGCATGATGAAGCATATCAGCGATCAGGTATTAGTCATGCACCAGGGGGAAGTAGTTGAACGCGGCAGCACAGCAGATGTTCTGGCCTCGCCGCTGCATGAGCTTACCCGTCGCCTGATTGCAGGCCATTTCGGCGAAGCGCTTACCGCTGACGCGTGGCGTAAAGATCGCTAGCAGATGCAGCCCTCCTTCAGCGGAGGGCAATTTTGCACTCAGTGGCAAACGCTGGGTAAGAGCAGTGTATCTACCTCGCTAAAAGCAACCGAAGGGAAAAGGGTTCCCTGCATCACCCAAACACCCGCAGCGCCTGCCTCGTCGATAAGACGTGCTGTTTCCACGCCCTCCACTGCAATACGGTCGCAATATTCACGAATGTTTTTCATTAGCACCGGGAACATTGGTTTTTAAACCTGCTCCAGGAAGAAACCACGATCCAGCTTCACAACGTCAAAACGACCGCACACCAGCGGACTGGCACCAATGCTGCCGGAACCCAGATCGCCCAGCCATAATGCGTTTGGGCCGTCGCGAAGTGAATTAATCAGTAGATTATTCAGACACACGGTATTCGTCAGAAAGCGTTCTGAAAGCTCCAGTGCAACAAATGGCATTGCATGTAATGCCGATTTGACGATCGGATCTCCAATCGCCAGTAGCGCCATTTCATCAATAAGGTTCAGAGTACAGAAAAGGTTGTGGCTTTCAAACCAGTCACGTTTTTCGGCAATTAATCGAATTTGCTCGAGCATGAAATGACGTTTTTGTTCGCTATTCCACGCTGAAATGATGAACTCCGGATGTAACGGAGAAACCGTATCTGAAGTAAACCGGGCGCTCATCTCAACTCCCAGTAACGTATCAGTTGTGTCTCTCATCGGTTCCGCGATGAAATGATAGTGCATAAGACCACTCCAATTGATCATAACTTCCTGATAATGCACTTTTAATCACAATCAATCAATAATATCGATCAATGTATCAATATCGATTGATAAAAACAATATATCATAAAGAACTGAATCTGGTCATATTTTTTGTTTTAAGAAAGTTCCTACCTTGCTATGTTTATAAACATAAGCTAGCAGTTAATAATACCATTGAGATGCCTTTAAAGCCTTGTATTTTCTCCATCCTTCCGCGCTTGTATAATTTTCATATGTCATGGGTAGTGATTGTCACTGCGGGCTGATTACTCTTCTACAAGGAACAAAGAGTGGGATATAATTGCAGCCCCATTTCGGGCAAGCTTGAAATTGTGATCATAACTCATTGATTGCTAAAAATAAGCAATGACCATAAGGATTAAAACTATGGGTTTCCTTTCCGGTAAGCGTATTCTGGTAACGGGTCTTGCCAGCAAACTTTCTATCGCCTGGGGTATCGCTCAGGCAATGCATCGCGAAGGCGCTGAACTGGCTTTCACATACCAGAACGACAAACTAAAAGTCCGCGTGGAAGAATTTGCAGCTCAACTGGGTTCCAGCATCGTACTGCAGTGTGATGTGGCGGAAGACGCCAGCATTGATGCAATGTTTTCGGAACTAAGCAAAGCCTGGCCGAAATTCGATGGTTTCGTTCACTCAATTGGATTCGCGCCCGCTGACCAACTGGATGGCGACTACGTGAATGCAGTCACCCGCGAAGGCTTCAAAATTGCTCATGACATTAGCGCTTACAGCTTTGTAGCGATGGCAAAGGCCTGCCGTTCCATGCTGAATCCAGGCTCTGCGCTGCTGACGCTATCCTATTTAGGCGCTGAGCGCGCCATCCCTAATTACAATGTGATGGGCCTGGCGAAAGCCTCTCTGGAAGCGAACGTTCGCTACATGGCTAATGCGATGAGTCCTGAAGGCGTGCGCGTGAACGCTATTTCCGCAGGTCCTATCCGGACACTTGCCGCTTCCGGGATTAAAGATTTCCGTAAAATGCTGGCGCATTGTGAAGCGGTTACGCCGATTCGCCGCACTGTGACCATTGAAGATGTGGGTAACTCCGCGGCATTCCTGTGCTCCGATCTCGCTGCCGGCATCTCTGGTGAAGTCGTTCACGTCGATGGTGGCTTCAGCATCGCGGCTATGA
Organism: Danaus melanippus; assembly: GCA_010014825.2. Lineage (NCBI taxonomy): Eukaryota > Metazoa > Arthropoda > Insecta > Lepidoptera > Nymphalidae > Danaus > Danaus melanippus. The sequence continues at coordinate 4,217 of JAAAKD020107733.1, read as the reverse complement.
ACGAGCTGGAACTGAAATAATCGTAAGTCCTCAATGGGCGGAATTAAGCCGCCCATGACTCTTCTCAACCCGCCGCTATATATGCTTTTCTGATATTTATTATCACGTAACAATCTTTCATCCCCTCTTCTGCTTACGTCAGGATATTGCAGCGCAAACGATCCGGCGTAGTGGTATGACGACGTGTCCGGGTCGCCACTTTTTAGACCAAGGACCGCCCATGGAACAACGCCGAATTGAAGGCAAAAGCCACTGGTATCATGAGACGCAATCCAGCACGTACCCGCAAGATGTTTTGCCGCTGGTGCCGGAAGCCGCTCATGTCGACGACAGCTTTTTACTGGATCTGGCGATACCTGATGACGCCCTTTTGCCTTTTCAATCCTGGTTAACTCCTGCCCGTAAACTCGCCCAGATCCTCTTCCCGGCTCATGTAAACCAGGATCAGATGCACACATTCAGCGCCTATGATCGGATGAGTACAGCCTTAACTGTCGCTCAGGTGTATGGCGTCCAGCGATTGTGTAATCACTATGCCGCACGTTTAACACCGCTTCCTGGGCCGGACTCCTCACGGGAGAGTAACCATCGACTGGCGCAAATCACCCAATATGCGCGTCAACTTGCCAGCTCTCCTGCCGTGATAGGTGCACGCGATCGCCAGCATCTGGATGCTGTCGGGCTGACCACCAGCGATACCATTTTGATGAATCAAATTATCGGATTCGTCGGTTTTCAGGCCCGTATCGTAGCCCTGTTTCAGGCCTGGTCCGGACATCCGGTACGCCGAATTCCGGGACTGGATATACAGCAATTCGCTCACGCTGCGCCATTTAATGCAACAAACACAACCTGGCACGCTGCGCCATTCCCGATAGAAAAACATCCTGGTCTTGATGAGGCGGCGACCAGACGTTATCCCAATGAACTGCAAGCTCTGGCGCCATTACTGATTCATTCACCGGTCATTTTGGATTTACTTGTGACGCTTATATCCAGTACCCGGCGCAGCGCTGTACCGGCGTGGGCATTTTCTCTGACGGCGCTAATGACGTCACGGATTAACGGCAGCGTGGCCTGCTTTAATGAACATACTCACACAGCAAATGAATTAGCCGAGGTCATCGCCCTGCTTCGCCTGGATGAGCGTGAATTACAGCGTTGGGAACAACGACATCCGGTTGAGCGCGTCACCCTGCAGGCGGTACAATGGCTAACCCGAGCGCCTGACCGCTTTAGCGCCGCGCTGTTAACTCCCTTGTTCGATCAGGACATCTCCTCTGAACAAGCGATTAACCTGCTGGCCTGGAGCGGATTGTGCGGATGGTTGAATCGCTTGAAAATCGCGCTGGGCGAGACTTGTTAACCGATCCACTTACTGAAAGAGCACTTGCCGCAACTGATAGAATCGCGTAAAACTGTCAGCCGCTCTTTTAGCCACGAAAATAGACAATTATGCTTCAGGACAACCCGCTGCTAGCGCAGCTTAAACAGCAACTGCATTCCCAGACGCCACGTGCTGAAGGGGTGGTAAAAGCCACGGAAAAAGGCTTTGGCTTCCTGGAAGTCGATGCACAAAAAAGCTATTTCATTCCGCCCCCGCAGATGAAAAAAGTCATGCATGGCGACCGTATAGTAGCGGTTATCCATACAGAAAAAGATCGTGAATCTGCCGAGCCGGAAGAACTGATCGAACCCTTCCTGACGCGCTTCGTGGGTAAAGTTCAGGGCAAAAATGACCGCCTGGCGATTGTGCCAGATCATCCGTTACTGAAAGATGCTATCCCTTGACGTGCCGCCCGCGGCGTCGAGCATGAATTTAAAGAAGGTGATTGGGCCGTAGCTGAAATGCGCCGCCACCCGCTGAAAGGCGATCGCACCTTCTATGCCGAGTTAACCCAATTTATCACGTTTGCTGATGACCACTTTGTTCCGTGGTGGGTCACGCTGGCACGCCATAATCTCGAAAAAGAAGCACCGGACGGTGTGGCAACTGAGATGCTGGATGAAGGTCTGGTTCGTGAGGACTTAACCGCCCTCAACTTTGTCACTATCGACAGCGCCAGCACCGAAGATATGGACGATGCGCTGTATGCTGAAGAACTGGCCGACGGCAAATTGCAATTAACTGTCGCCATTGCCGATCCTACCGCCTGGATTGCAGAAGGCAGCAAACTGGATAAAACGGCAAAAATTCGCGCGTTTACTAACTATCTGCCGGGATTCAATATCCCGATGCTGCCACGTGAACTGTCTGACGATTTGTGCTCTCTGCGTGCAAACGTTGAGCGTCCGGTTCTGGCATGTCGGATGACCATCACCGCGGATGGCGCGATTGAAGACAACATCACGTTCTTCGCAGCAACGATTGAGTCGAAAGCGAAGCTGGTCTACGACAACGTCTCCGACTGGCTGGAAGGCGCAGGCGACTGGCAGCCTGAAAACGACGCGATTGCTGAACAAATCCGCCTGCTGCAACGTATTTGCCTGAGTCGTGGTGAGTGGCGTCATAATCATGCACTGGTGTTTAAAGATCGCCCGGATTACCGTTTCGTTCTGGGTGAAAAAGGCGAAGTGCTGGACATCGTCGCAGAGCCACGCCGCATCGCAAACCGTATCGTGGAAGAATCCATGATTGCGGCGAACATTTGTGCCGCCCGCGTGCTTCGCGACAAGCTGGGCTTCGGTATTTATAACGTCCATATGGGATTTGACCCCGCTAACGCCGACGCTCTGGCCGCGCTGCTGAAAACCCATGGTATGCACGTGGATGCCGAAGATGTCCTGACGCTGGAAGGTTTCTGCAAACTGCGCCGCGAACTGGATGCACAGCCTTCTGGTTTCCTCGACAGTCGAATTCGCCGCTTCCAGTCTTACGCTGAAATAAGTATCGAGCCAGGTCCGCACTTTGGGCTGGGTCTGGAGGCTTATGCCACCTGGACATCTCCTATTCGTAAGTATGGCGATATGATCAACCACCGCCTGCTTAAGGCCGTCATCAAAGGTGAAAACATCGCCCGCCCTCAGGATGATACCACCGTGCAAATGGCGGAACGTCGTCGCCTGAACCGGATGGCTGAGCGTGATGTCGGTGACTGGTTATACGCCCGTTTCCTGAGCGATAAAGCCGGGACCGATACCCGCTTTGCCGCCGAGATCATTGACGTCAGCCGTGGCGGCATGCGTGTGCGTTTAATTGATAATGGTGCTGTTGCATTTATTCCTGCCCCGTTCCTGCACACCGTTCGTGACGAACTGGTATGCAGCCAGGAAAGCGGCACTGTGCAAATTAAAGGTGAAGTGGTTTACAAAGTCACGGATGTGATTGACGTAACTATCGCCGAAGTGCGGATGGAAACCCGCAGCGTTATCGCACGTCCCGCCATGTAAAATGTCGTAATCCAGCGACCTTTCTCATTTTGTGAAAGGTCGTTTTCTTTTTTCCGCCCAAATTCCCACCAGGCACTACACTTCTTTCAATCGGTCAAAATTATTTTTTTACTATTTTCAGTTCCGTTTGCTTTGCTTTTTACGGATTCTGGATTACACATAAATATATAAAATAAACAATACGTTCAGCCATAATCACCCTGAATGAATCATGGCTACCCTTACTTTTGAGGCTCTATGCGCTTTAAACGGGATAGTACACATCATGAAAGACGTCCGGGAGCTGGTTACGTTGTATAGCTATGTGGGCACTCATAACCCCTACTGGCGTTTGTCAGAGGATTGCAACATCCTGCATTTCTCTATCGACGAAACGTCAGGCGCCGATCAGACCATCGAGTTATCACCTGAACAAGCCGATCGCATTCGCGAGATGACGGTGATTACGTCAAGTTTGTTAATGACGTTGCCCATTGAAGATGATGACATACCAGTGCATCTGGTCGGTCGAAAAATCAATAAACGCGAATGGGCCGGAAGCGCATCCGCCTGGGATGACACCCCTTCCGTCGCCCGCGACCTGGCTCACGGGCTCTCTTTTGCCGAACAGGTCGTTTCTGAAGCCAATTCCGTTATTGTCATTCTTGACCGGATGGGCAACATTCAGCGGTTTAATCGCCTGTGTGAAGAGTACACTGGCCTCAAAGAACGTGAAGTTATTGGCCAAAGTGTATTCACATTATTTATGAGTCGACGTGAGGCTGCGGCTTCACGGCGCAATATCGAGGTCTTTTTCCACGAAGGTAATTCGTATGAGGTTGAGCGCG
>JAAAKD020107520.1:0-13400 GCA_010014825.2 Danaus melanippus | reverse complement strand
CCAACAAACCGTAATTTGCCGCTCGCTTTTTCTAGCATCTTTTAAACTTTCCGACAGCAAAGTGTTGTGTTCTAGGCATCCAGAAATCCCGGGTAAAAACCCTTTCTGGTGATATGGCCTAAAATACATATCAGTAAGTTTCGTAGTTTTTCTTGAACCTTTGGGTACTGGTAAAGACTATCTATATTACTACTATACCCCGAGCATTTTTTAAATCTAAAAGTAAGTAATATTATCTAAATAAACTTATTTATTTCATGGAATAAGGTGGTTTTCCTCATCTTGATGTGTATATCTATGGAGTAATTGCTTTTAGTTGTAGGTGTTAAACCCTAGCTGTGGTCAAGCTACTACACCTCGAACATGGTCTGGCTCGACCGAGGATGTACCACCCTTTCACAAAACTTTGGCACGAGGTAGTCTTTTATGGATGCGTTCCTTCCGATGAAAGAAAGAAGAAAGTTGTCCTTTCCTTTTCCCATCATTTCCTCTCCCAGGACGTTTATGTATATATGTACAATAACCTTTTGTCCTGCAAGAGCCGAAGTCTGTTTTGAGGTGTTGAGCTTGTTTTATTGGCATTGAGTCCAGGGAGACCCAGTAAATGTCGATCGGAATTAGAGCACTTCCTATTCTGTGCCGGAAACACAAAAGTCGACTCTCAGTTCATACCAAGGGCAATGCTCTTTAATAGGATGATTATTGGACTATCAGCATCCCTTGATCCGGTCCTTTTCCTCAAGGGCGGCAACGCATCCGCAACACTGGCTCGCAGATGTCTATGGGCGACGGTAACTACCTCCCATCAGTAGGCCATCTGCCCCCTTACCCCCTTAAACATAAAATATGTTTAAATACGTGTCGAAATCATCAGAATTTAATAATAATATATTTTATATACTATACTTAAATAATATCGATACAAAAGTTTGTTTCAATTCCAAATCACGTCTATAGTTTCCACAATTTTTATGTCCAATGAAGAGTTAAATTGAGTTGATGTATAGTTTTTCAAACATAATAATAGTTGCATTGAGAAAAAAATGGAAAAGTACTTCAGTCATGCAATTCTATTAATTTCTATCGAATGAAATATAAGAATTGTAAAGCTACTAAAGATATCTAGAATATAAAACATAACTAATATCAATTTTCAGTATGATGTAACTATAAAAATTAAATTCTAACAAGTGAATAAATTTTATATCTTCATTCATTGATTCATTCATTTTTGTTTCATTCATTCTTCATTAGGTTACATATTTATGGCAACAGATATTTTTTTTACATACCAGTATCAACTTAAAATCTTTATACATATATTCATTAGACATAATGAGTATTTTGGTATTTTTTCGTATAAAGATTTCTTGTATTTCAATTATCTGTTAGTAGATCTTTTAGAATTTCTTGAGTAAAAAAATTTTATATAAAATTTATTGCAATGCTTAAAACACATTCTGTATCAAACTATGCAAATATGTTTTCAAATCGCTTTAAAGTGAATATAAATTTACTGTGCATATGTAATTAAAATGCAAAATAGGATTGGTCTGTTACTTAATTACTATGTATGAAAAAGTAACAAATTCAAAGCGGCTCTAGCACTTTAGCACATTTGCGACCACAAGTTTCTGTTCTTAGTCAATAACAAAAGTTTTATAAATCAAAATCACTTAACAAATCTTATATCTCCTTTAAGAAAAATAAGAAATATTTTTTTATGAGAGAAAAGTGGTAAACAAGCCCACGGCCTACTTGATGGGCATTTGTGACCGTCGTCCATGGACATCTGCAACATAGATTTGGTTGTCGAGAAAAAGGAAGAGGTAGGAATAAAGAAAGAATGAAAGGATGGGAACAGGGAAAGAGCAACCGGCGTTCTCACTCATCGGTCGAAAAGCAGCCATTAAAGGCTACTTGCTTGCTTGCTTATGGTACTTCGCCGGTTGTGCTAGCCCATGTCGAGCTGTAGTGACTGACCACAGCTAGACTCAACCACTCTTAAAAATAGTATCAGGACTTCATATTCTTCCATAAAATTATTAAATTTTTAAATCAGTTTTTAATTTAATTACTGAAATAATATATTCTGGTGGGGTCCTATTAATAAGTTGTATATTTAAATTAAATTATTAAGGCATATTTACAAAAAGAACATTTAAACATTGGCGTGGTTACCTAAGTTTTAAAAAATATTCGTTTAATTTTATTAGTCGGACTATATCTAACATTCATTATCCTTGAATTAACCCATATTAAAAAGTGAAAGTGTTATATATAGTTATACCTAATACATAATAGTATTGGATAAATTCTATAGGAGAAGTAATACTTATTAAAAATCTTTCTTGCTCAAATACCATTTGGTTAAGACAATTTACATTATTGATATACTGCAGTCAGATTTAAGGATAGTAATTTAAAATAATATATATTTATAATTATATAAGTAGAGTAAACAAAAAACCAAGTAGATGCACCAATGATCTGGTAAATCTGGTGTGACCCCAATGGATCTCGTGGACATAAGTCGGGACGTTGAAGCAGACATTTTGGACTTCTATATCTGGGGTGATGTTACTCTTAAAACAGATATATACATATATACTTTAATTAAGAATTCTTGTATGTTTATCTATCTTTCGATTCTTTAATATAAAAATCTTATTTTTAAATTTATAACCAGAAATGTCTTTAATTAAACTTCCATATTATATTGAGATGAGAAACGAACATGTAAATTAAGTGTTATTTCATATGTTAAGTAATAGCTAGCAAAAGTAAATGGAAGATTCAGTAATAGCGATCGATATATGTATAAAATAATAAAAAAACACTTACCTATCATCCAAATTAAATTAAATGTATTATTTAAGTATAAGGAACCTAAGTATTTGAATAAATGTCATTATAATTATATTTTCGTTCATAGAGAAGCCACTGAGAAACCAATCACATGTCTCTCGTGTCTTGTATTGGATTCGTAAATAAAATTGTCCCGTTAGCAACGTAGTAGTTGCTGTAAGGATAGTTCGTTACCACACACAGTGATCGTCATTTTAGTTTGTATTAGCGTTATATACGAAAAATCAATAGTTATAATGTTTTTCATTCATTCACTTTTAGAGATAAATACTGTTGATAGATTAATTCAAATATTTAACTCAACTAAGAATGTTGCTATTTAGCGAAAGATCAATAATTATTTTAAAGTCTAAGACTGCTTTGCCGGGAGTAATTAACGAACACATCAAATAATATTATTTTATTTTACTTATCGTGAACATCAGTAACACGAATCAGAGCAAAGAGAGTGATGCAGTTGAGGGCAAAATGTTTTGTGTCACAAATGACATCTAAGTTAAATGTGGAAATTTCAAATATACTTCAACAAATGTACAAAAATATCTAACGATAAAGGTGTTGCAATTTACAGTAAAAATTGTACACTAGCTATTCTAATTTGTTATTAAATTATAAAAAATCTTCGCACACTTTATTTTTTCAAACAAAAACAAAAATCACATTGAATAGAAAGTTTTTATATTGAATATTCAAATTCTTTACAGCGTTTCTTTCAACAGTATTATGATTTGTAAAGTCATTTTGTACTCTACTGTTTTCCAGTCTTACATAATTAATATGTTTACAATATTTTTAATCTCACAGTACTACTAATACTTCATCTACATTTAATTTTACAATCTATGAACACATTAATAACATACCTCTGTTGTAATTGTCGTTTCTATACAGGTTAATTAAATTATTTTGAAAAATATCTAAGATAAAAGTATATAAAGATTTTTGTCATATTAAACATAAAAAGAGTTTATAATACACAAATTCGGGCATTGTAAATAAAAGATACAATCTTTGAGATGCCTACATAGTAAAAAATTTGCATCGAATTGAGAAAATTACATGTAATGCCACGAATTAGTCTAATAAATGTAAGTCGATACTGTATCTCAAATAGGTATTATGTATCATATCAGATATTTAATACAGTGAGGATTTGAACACGTCTCTTCCCTTGTGTTGGGGTTTCTTTTAAATGTCATCTGATATATTGGAATCTTCAAGTTGAATTCACACTGGAATATGCTTTGGTAGTTTGTATGTACTCGTCAGTTGAATTTGATGCCCTCTTTAAGAATTTCTAGTCCACAAATTGATTAAATGAAGGTGAGTTATATAAAGGGTCATATAGTTATGAGTATAATGGCTGCAAGATAACCGTTTTCTGTTGTTATTCTTCACAGACACCTGATCTCTAGTTCAGTTCTATTGTTATCAGGTTCTTACGGCATTTGCGAATAATGGAAAAGAATATGAAAATGAAATTGTTTTTTATAAAAAATATAAAATCTGTGTAACTTCGAGGAGATTTAGCTTTCGCTAAAATGGGTTCAGGTGCTTTTGAATTTGGGGCGAACAATCAGTCAAACTGATAGACATTAGTAGCGATGTATGATTTATAATATGCAAGGGAGATGAGGATTAAAATAATATCTGTCTGAGAAGAAGCACTTAATTGTGTTTTAACAGAGTAACGTCAGCATAACTGACGTCACTTATGCCTTTCGTCTTGACTGTCGTCAGGCCCTGAGGCTAACGAAGGTAACCCTCACAGTCGGTTGGACGAATATCTCACTTCGACGAGGTCCGATCCCTCTGACGGCTCGAGCGAGACTATCCTCAATCGGCACTCTCGCCGGCATTTATACCAACCAACACTCATTGTTATTACTCACTTGTACAGCTGGCTATGCATCCGATTATGCGGGTGACACCTGATAATTTCAACTACCCTTAATTATTGATTATTCAATTACTAATAATCGCGCCGATATATCATATTTGTGTTAATATTTTTTTACATTTTCTCATGTAGATTAAGTACACTCGTATATGCTATCGCAAAATTTTCTGGAGAGCTAAAAATTCTACATTTGATAAACCACCTAAATTCTCGGACCCTTCCAGCCCGAACACAAAACGATTTAAGGTGGAATCACGGTTACAATAACCAATTTAACATTAATCTTTGGGATATCATAAAATATTTATTTAATTTCCATGATGTAAAGAGTATTAATAATGTCTTAACGTTGTTAAGTGCTAAATTATTTAATGGTGAGAACTAATAACTTATGTTTGTAAATATTGTTGTATTACAATGAATTCTCAAGTGATACATAGATAAAAAACACGTAGCTACATTTTTCCAATAAACATTATTTTGTTACATCTCCAAGGATTCTGCCAGCGTGCTCATATTAAATTTTTTTCCTAAATATATATATAATTTTTACAACATGAAATTAATGTATTACTCGTATATGTAGTCAGTCACTACAGCTCAAACATGGGCTAACTCGACCGGAGAGGTATCACCCTCTCATAGAAGATCAGCGTGAGTAACGGCTGCATTTCGATCAACGAGTGAGAGAGCCGGTTGCCATTTCTTGTTTCCACCCTTTCCTGCTATTTCCATATTCCTACTGATTCCTTTTCCTTCGCCCCAACAGCCAAGGTTGGCAACGCATTCGTAACATCTAGGTTGCGGATGTCCATGGGCGGATATCCATGGTTATTACTGCCCATTAAGTAGGCCGTCGGCTCGTTTGCCACCTTTCTCATATAAAAAAAATACATTTAAATTTAATGAGACTATTTTCTAAAATTTTGTTAATACATAATTGCTCCAGGCTCAGCTGTTTTTAGATAAAAAAAATCACTACTAATGTATTTCGTTTGATTCTAAAGCAAAACTTAGATTAATTAAAGTAAGTATAAACTGTTTACAACTGATAGACTCCACACAGGTTAATGAAATTTCTCTGTCGTTAAATTACTCTGCAAAGGGACAGAGTCACAAATTTATTTCCCTTCCTTAATTTCCAATTTGTCTCATTAACAGTTCTTCGCAAATATTTATTTCCCAACCCCCTGTCACGAAGAATTGCAGTTATTTTTCAATTATCTCCGAACTTTAGATAATTAGAGAATTTCACTGAAGTAAGTAATAAATTTAAAAACACTAATAAGTACAAATACCGGAATGAAGTAGCACTGAGTGAAAATTTTTATACTTTACCATTTAAATAAAAGGATTTGATTAGTTTAGGATATTAATAAAGTTTGCAATTGTCATATGAATATTTTAATTAAAAGTTCCATTCTTTAATCGATTTTTTCTATAAGTTAATTCATTAGTCAGATACCTTAATTTTTACACCTCTAGGTATATCAATGAACGACACTGTTAATAAAACTAACATTATTATTTAAAAAAAAAACGAATGTTTTGTATCTTATGTCGGCAGCTGATACGTATAACTTTATTATGTAAGAGAAAATGGGTTAAGTATCTTACACGTAAATTATTCGAAAATTAAATCACTTAAAATATTTATACTTCTGATAAACCATAGAACCGCGGAAGGAACACTTGCTAACACGCAAACTTTAGAATGGGATTGCTATCCTAACATCGGGTCAATCTTGTAGTCTTAGGTGTAGGTTATAAGTTTTAATATGTAATTCTTATTATAATATACATACAAGTAAGTTTCGTAGTTTTCCTGGAACCTCCGGTTGCCACCCTACATAATTGAGTATTTAAGGCAGGCTTAATATAAATAAATTTGTTTGTGATTATATTACATATAATGATTTTAAATATTTTTATACAAGTTTTATAAATATGATATCTTTGTATTTATTGCAACGTATGTTATGTAATCACCGTTTGTAAAAGACTCTTTATATATTTTCTGAATAGAGAACACAATTCTTACACATTTGATTAAGTTTTTTTGAACCCGATTTCAATATTATTTTGAATCTCTCTCTACTTAATATTGTATTCAACAAAATTTGTGAAATTAACAAAACGTTTGACCATTGCTCCAATTGAATGATGTTAAAAAAATATATATTACAAAGAGGATTGGATATTGTATTCATAGTAGATGAAAGTAATCGAAACATTTGATAAGACATGATTTATTTTAATATGCTACTTAAATCCGAAAACATAATTATTTAAAACATTTTTGTTCTTGTATATTTGAAAAAACGTTATTTATCAAGATATTAGAGCAATAGAGAAGACACACATATGAAAGATTCAATTCTTGTGACTTTCAATGGGGTTCAGTTTAATCCTCTTCTTCTTCTTCTACCTGGCAATTTCACAGTTTTAGCCAGGGTCTGCCTTACATATTGTGAATAGTTTTGGCTAATTGTTTTTACGACCGGCCGCCTGCCTGACATCAACCCTCTTTGGGAATGCATTAATCAGTGATGTCTAAATACTCTTAGAAAGTACATATGACTCGGAAAAATCACATTGGTACTTGCCGGGATCGAACCCGCGCCCTCATGCATGAGAGGTGTGCCTTTTAACCACTGGGCCACCTCTGACTTGGGGTTCAGTTTAATCCTGAGAGAGACTAAATTCTTAAAATGAAATATCATGCCCTCAGTCTAATTTCTCTTTATACTGCTGATACTCCGCCGTGCACCTTCCACACTTCACCCTTTGTACTTGTGCAGCGTCATTTTATTTAATACTTAATGTGTAATATTTAGAAAAAGTAGATACTATGTTTATTCAAAAATGGAAAAATGTATGTGACCATATAAGAAAGGAAGAAAAAAGTTTTATGGCCACGATGGAACAATTTATTATTAATATAAACAACACATCAGATGACAGTCACGAAGACGAACATTATATCGAAAATGTGGAAAATGCATTATCAAGTGAAGAAGAATTTGTATAGTTTTTACAAAATGTTTATTAATTAATTATATTATTTCCATAATAATCATAATATTTACATCTGGCTTGTTACAAATTTTGCTTATTTTATTTTTAAACTAGAACAGCTCTCGCACTTATGTCATATATCTATTTAAAATATAATAAAATTTAATTCTAAAATATTTGTCTAACTCTACTTATACTTTCACCGACACAAATGCAAAGTTCAGCTTAAGTGTCGCGGACTATACAATATAATTGTAATTTTTTTAAAGTAGATCAATTTGCGAACATATGTTTTTAAGCGTCCTAGAATAGAATAGATATATATTAGTAACTAATAGATTACTAAATAAACAAGAAATATAAATTTTGAGCGAGGTAGAAAAATACATGTGTCAATTAGGTAGGAAGTAGGATACCAATCAGTAATTATCAAGAACAATGGAATTCTAATCATATTGGTCCTACGTTTAGATCTCCCAAGGGTGTAAGCCAGAATAGTGTAGTCATCTGTATTTGAAATCTCGTATTCATAATTAACAGTATGGAAGCTGTTATGACTACTTTTAAAATAAATAAAATTTATGTCGTCGAAGATATTACGAAATTCGTTGTCATATTTCACGTATGTCAGGTTTTCCTTAGGGAATAATTATGTGTAAGCGATGTAACAACTCAAAATTCATTCCAATATAATATTAACGTCTTTGTTATATTTGCAAAATTATGTATTATATCGATCACAAAGTCACATATATGTATGTATTAAACAATAATGATACATAGTTAATATATATAGTTATTATCATAGTTCTTTATCTTGTTTCAATCGTTAATAATAAATGTAAAAACTACAGGTTTAATTAACATTTTACTTCATGGTTGACGGTAGATTATTTTAGGTTTATATTTCTTTATGTACCTTAATGCATATAAAGGGGTAATATTTGTTTAAAACGAAAATAATCTTTATAATTTTAAATGACATTATATGCTTCGATTTTATCTCTTTCGACACATTAAGAGTAAAGTCAATATTGCAGTTTAAAACAAATCTTTGAAAAAGATTAATAATGTACATTACACTAAGACTTATCCGATTATTTAGCTTAAAGTTTATCTTTGTGGTTGAATATACTTAAATGTTTACAAATTTGTTACAACCTAACCTGATAACTATTATAATATTTTGTCACGACAAATTAATTGTCTGTACTTCTATGCTAACAACAAGTAACTAACAACTTCTGTAGGAGTCATTCTTAAAGGTTTAATACGAGAAAGCAAAACTATTTTGTATAAATTTTAACAGCGACGTGATAATACAGCAAAATTTTTTTTCGGCTATTAAGTTTCACATTTGTACAACCTCTTATTTAAAATGAATCTCTTTATATTCTTCTGAAGTAGTTATTTCACTCAGGGCGTTTCCGCCCACCTGTTGTTTATATGGTGATGATAGTTATTGTCTTTTGCTTCGTGGCTTTAATGGGACTTAAAGAAAAGGTCCCGTTAAGATTACAATAGTTTCTTCTTTATGTAACAGATGGCGCACTTGTTTCTCATCAACGCCATCTGTTATAGAAACCTGTTACTAAAAAACATAGGAAATTAATATAATGTTCTTTTAATTAAAAAATAAATTCATTCAGATCATGAACTTCTTAAGTTTTTTAGAAATACATATATATTTTTTCAATTACACATATTTATTTAGAATGTATTTTGAAATAATCCAAACAATCTCTTTTTTGTTTTATTAATGAATCCTTATTTTAGATCTTCGCCAAAACACAAACTAATTTCCAACTAAGTCTGTAAGACTGATTATGTTAATTCCATTTTGTGCCGAAATTTATTGTTGTACTGAAATCATAAATTCCATTAATAGATTATTTATATGAGGATTTTTAAAACTACAAATTAATTAACATGACTCATGAGATAGGATAAACGTATAATAGGAATAAAATTAAATCCTACATGCACTAAATATATGTATATGAAATTCTAGCGTACATTTAGAAATATTAGAAGACTACACTATATGCAAAACATATAATTTATGGACTATATATTTTTATACTTTGTTTGATGCCTAAAAAAACACAATAGAACCCTAATACAAGTTTTCACGATCGAAAATGGATGAATGTGGATTCAATTTATTTGTATTTGCAAAAGTTCTCAAACCATTCTTAAGGATTTTAAATTTCTTACCTTTGCTATACGACCTACAAATATAATTACAAAGGAAAATATATTTTCCGTTAACTTATGGCTTGTTATAAATACAAAAGTTTACATTTATTATTTGCATATAGAATATTAAATGCATTTGTTTCTACAAGCTCTAACATTTACCTTTATTTTTTGTCATTATAATTTTGAATACTTTGATTTTTGCACTTCATTTTGTTGTTGGTACTTTATTATTAGCAATGTTTCACTGTTATATAATTTTAAATTGTTATTTTAACTGATTGAATATTGAAAGTGCATTATAAATGAATAAAGAGTTATAACATATTGGCAATTTATAATTTGTTGACGTACGCGCACGGAACTATATAGCTCCGTAATAAAATTGTTTTAAAAATATAAAGACTGTGTTTTGAAATCATAAAACGTAGATATGTGTAATTAACAAAGACAGTGTGTGAACTATATAAAAGCATTATTGTTTGAATAAGTTTAATACGAAAAGTGTGAAACGATAATTATATTATATAGGTACTTTTACTGAGGGCAGTGACTTATTTTACTAGCAAAAAAAGTTACAAAAGTAGTGTCTTAATAAAAAATAAATGCTTTATAAAACGATTTTAAGAAGCACCTAAAGTTCTATTAATTTAAAATTAAACAAAGAAATATTGTAAAATATATAAAGTGAAGTGAGTAGATACAAAGAGAATAACTTTTTCTGAAGCGGGTGTTTAATAAAAACTCTAGGCGCAGATTATAATATTGTACATACAGTTCGCAATTTTTACCAAAACGACAAACCACATTGTTGGCCCAACGGTGTGAACCATACTTCCACGCGCGAGCAATACGGGTTCAAACCCAAGTTGTTGGCAACCTATTTCAATGTATTTATTTATTTTTCAGTTAAGAAGTTGCTATCATAGTCAGTACTAAGTAAGAATGATTCCACAGAAAAAAATGATAACAAGAAAAAACACTTCTCCAGAATCAATCTTACAATGTGACAAACCGGCAAAAAAGCAATCAGTCTGAAAAATGGTCGCCTGCATATCCGAACAACTTACTAAAACAAGACGTTGAACAAATCATTCGTAATGAGTTTTCAGGCCTTTAAAAATTTACTATTGGAAGACATCACTAACATGTTAAGCAAAATGATTCAAGAAAATCTTAAACCTATAAAAGAACAAATATGTACTATTGAAAACTCGATGACTTTTTTGAGAGAAGAATATGAATGTACTAAAAAAATAATTGCAAGTTAAGACGATAAAATTGCGGAAATGGAAAGAGAGAATAATGCACTAAAAATGTAACATCTGATCTGCAACAAAGAATACATACTATGGAGCTGTATAATCGATGAAATAACATTGAAATACAAATGATTCCTGAGCACTAAAATGAAAATTTAATTAGTACAGTAATGCAACTGAGTAAAACAATATCATGTGATCTAAAGGACTCTGATATACATCACTGTACTAGAGTTGCAAAATTGAACAACAGCGACAAAAGACCCAGATCTGTGATTGTTAAGCTATCCACACCACGAATGAGAGATACGATGCTGGCATGTGTCATCAATTATAATAAATCTCATCCTGACGATAAACTGAACACAAGTCACATAGGTATTGCAAAAGATAAGCAGCTAATATATGTTATGGAACACTTGTCACCAGCTATTAAGTTCTTACATGCAGCAGCTCGAATAAAATCTAAAGAAAAAAAATACAGATTTGTGTGGGTCAGACAAGGCAAGGTATTTATGAGAAAGACAGAACATTCAGAATGTATTTATGTAAAAAATCATACTTTACTGAATAACATCCAGTAAATTGCATTGCATTCTAAACTATTAGATCTTTTTAGTGTTTTATGTTATAAAATTCAACGGTCTTAATATATACTACCAGAATGTCAGAGGTGTCCGTACTAAAACACATGACTTCATCTGCAATTTATCGTGTACAAATTATGATGTTATTATATTAACAGAAACGTGGCTTAATAATAAAATAGAGAACCATGAATTATTCGACAACCGTTATACAGTATACAGAAGAGATCGTGATAGTTCACGTTTACATTGTAAAAAAGACGGAGGTGGAGTTTTGGTAGCGGTCTCCAATAGGCTGAACTCAATGAGACTCAGTTTTTGTGAAAGTCAGTGTAAAGATCTTTGGATAAATATTGAACGAGAAAATTGTCACGATGAGCATAACTCAATTGCATTATGTGCAGTTTATTTGCCTCCTCCCGTTAGCCGTAATATGCTATCTAATTTTATCAATAATTTTAATAGTAGAATTGCAGAGAATAGACAAAATGTTATGCTCGTGGGAGATTTTAATTTAAGTAATATCAATTAGTTCGCTACTGATGATAATGTCATTTCTAATAGTTCCTTAGGAAATTTGCTAGTTGATTTTGCATCTCTCAATAATTTTGTTTAACATAATAATATTTATAATAGCAATAATAAAATATTAGACTTAATATTCATTATTTATAATAACATAAAAATTAGTAAGTCTATTTTGCCAATAGTGCCTCCAGATCACCACCATCCTCCCTTAGATATATTAGTCTCTTATTCATCAAGAACTTCTTTAAACAGCAACGTTATTGGTGAAAAGAAGAACTATTTTAAAGCTGACTACGTAAATATAATTTCAGAATTAGATAATATCAATTGGTTAAGTGAATTTTGTAATTGTAAGTCAATAAACTTAATTATCGATAAATTTTATAAAATTTTGAACAAAGTGATTGAAAAACATGTACCAAAAAAGAAACTAAAAGGTAAACAATATTCTCCATGGTTCACTAAGGAAATGATAAATTTATATAAAGAGAAACAAGTTTTTTTAAAGAAATACAAAATATATAAAAACCCACTTGATGAAATTTCATTACGTCTTCTGAGCAAACGTTGTGCAGATTTATCGAAAATTTGTTACAATAATTACATTAAGATTTTTGAAGAAAATATTAGTAGAAATCCTAAATATTTTTGGTCATACCTTAAGGGCAAAGAAGATAATAGTACCGCATTCCCAGGCATAATGACTTACAAACAAAAAGTAATGAAATGTGGATCAGAAATTTGTAACGAATTTGCCTCGTATTTTGCTTCTGTTTTCACACAATCTCAAAGTTCATATATATTACCATCTTATAATAATCAATGTAAACATGACTTTGAAGCGTTCACTAATTTTGTAATATCGCGAAGGCAGATTTATCAATACTTAAAAAGACTTGATACAACTAAAAGGACAGGTTATGATAATATCCCTCCTATATTTATTTCTAAATGTGCATGGGTATTAAGTTTTCCATTATATTTATTATTCAACGAATCACTTCGCTCAGGTGTTTTTCCTGATAAGTGGAAAATAGC
>JAAAKD020107517.1:0-13405 GCA_010014825.2 Danaus melanippus | reverse complement strand
GAAAGAATATCGACGCATCGCCACACGTTACGACAAAACGGCGAGGAATTATCTGGCGATGGTTAAACTTGGCTGTATCCGACTGTTTTACAAAAGATTATGCAATTAAGGGACACAGCCTAGTGTTCCAAGTAACCGGGAGAGCCATAATCCCCGTGAGATAGTGATTATTCTAGTATCTGCACAGACTGATTCAATTGCACGATAAAGCGCATCCAGTGTAGGAAATGAATCTACATCGCAGAAACACAATATTTTCTCTGTAAAACTCGCTTGCATCAAAGCGTCTATAGAACAACGAAGGTAAGTATCCTGAGTAAAAACAATATATTTTTCTTGCAGCAAACCAATAACTCCTGTCGTTTTCTAATTCCTGAATTTCCGTTCAGGAATCGATACTGTAGATGAGAAATCTTGTAATGTGTTTACTTTTAAAATGACACCTTCATTATAATCGGCATGCACAATGTCAGTTATTTATACTAATAAAAAATTAATTTATAGATGTTTTGGCCATAAAGATATCTGGCAGCACAGTCTGTAAAATATAAAATACAAAAAATCCACCATCGTTTCAGTAGATCATACTGTGTTGTTAAGATCAGATCCTGACCGAACTATTGGGAAAATAGTAAATATTGCTTCAAAGGAAGAGATATTTGCTATATCGAAGACAGGAATGAAAAATAGATAACGGGAGGGTTGATAAGAAAGTTCACTGGGTCTACGAGGATACTGATATCGGGTTAAGCCGATAATGAAACTGCCAGCAATCTATACTTAAGCTGCAAACATGAGCACATAAGCCGGGCAATTAAGAATATGTTTCAAGAAGTTGATATACAACGAACGTCTGAGTAAAAACCTCTATTAATCAGCTCGTTGTATTGGATATCCAGCAACAAACAATTATGATTAGACTATTTCTAACCAGTGTGGTTAAGCTTGTTGAAGGCCATTCAAATCGTTAAGCATCCGCTTGAGACATTTGATTTTATTCTTATCGCGAACTGACTGTGAAAGCTTACTGAGTTGAAAAAACGTTTTGTCACCAAACCCGTCAATGACTTTGAAGCGATACTCCTGACGCTCGCTGTCCCAGGCGTAAACAATGTTTTTACAATGCAGAGAGTTAATAATGACTCTGGTGCTGACAAACCATGCTAAAAAAGCATTCAGCTTCTGTAATTTACTGTCATCGAGTTCTTTTTTCACGGCGAGCTGATAAAGAGTTTGCGCAATATTGCCATGTTCATCGCACTCCTTCACAGTGATCTGCCCTACTCCTTTGTTTGTTTCAACAAGACCTTCGATCTTTTGCATATAAAGCGAGTCAGTTTGATGGTTAGGCTTGCACTCTTTGAGATCGCGGAAGACTTCACGTAATTTGCTTTTATAGTTAGCTATATCTGAAATAACGATTTTGATCAGCAGCTTGCTATCTTGAGGATGCTGAAAGACGTATCGGTCGTTACCTCTTGCCAGCAAGTCTTCATCTGTCAATACAAGCTCTTGTTTCATAATAGTTTTTGACTCTTACCCTAAGGAAAATGAATTCGCCTCAACTAACCTGCGTCAGTGAGTTCTGCCAGTTAAAACTATTATGTATCCATGTATTTCAATGGTAGTTAAACGAGATGTGTATTCACCCAGTTCATTTTTCTAATTGCCGCTATCACATCTTCATTACGCCGAATCCATTTGCTATCTGATGGTACTGCACACGAACTGAAGTAAATGAATCTTCTGGTAACCAGGGAGACGGGTAAATCTGTTTTGAACTCCCCGGTAAATAATATAGATAAAAAAAAGCGCGTCTGTTGACGCGCTCTTTACTTTTAGCCTGCTGCCAGTTATTTCAGGTATTCACCGCTGCGCAGCGCTTCAATACGTTTATCCAACGGTGGGTGAGTCATAAACAGCTCACTCAGCGATTTGGATTTACCGTTGATGCAGAACGCCATCATGCTGGTCGCTTCCTGCGGCTCATAGCTGGTTTTCAGACGCTGCAGCGCGGCGATCATTTTCTCACGCCCCACCAGTTTTGCTGAACCGGCATCCGCATGGAATTCACGGTGACGTGAGAACCACATGGTAATAATGCTCGCCAGAATACCAAATACCAGCTCCAGCACCGTCGCCACTGCAAAGTAAATCAACCAGTTACCGTTACTGCTCTCACCTTCATCGCGGTTTCCGCCCATAAAGCCAGCGGCAATTTGCGCCAGAATACGTGAGATAAAGATAACGAAGGTGTTCACCACCCCTTGAATGAGCGTCATGGTAACCATATCGCCATTGGCAATGTGGCTGATCTCGTGCGCGATGACGGCTTCGGCTTCATCCGGGCTCATGTTTTGCAACAGGCCAGTACTCACAGCCACCAGCGAAGCATCCCGGCGCGCACCGGTAGCAAACGCGTTAATATCTGGCGCATGGTAGATTGCGACCTGCGGCATGGCGATCCCGGCCTGACGAGCCTGATTCGCTACCGTATTCATCATCCAGCGTTCCCTTTCATTGCGGGGCTGTTCGATTTCTTCCCCACCAACGGACTTTAACGCCATCCACTTGGACATCAGCAGCGAAATGAAGGAACCACCAAAACCAAACAGCAGTGCCATGATCAACAAGCCTTGAACGCTGCTTGACTGAATCCCTGTCAGGCTCAATACCAGCCCGAAAACGACCATCACAGCCAGGTTCGTCAGCAGGAAGAGCGCGATTCGCATCATAATTTTCCTTTAACCTCAATTTAACAAAACGCACTATGCGATTACCCATATCGTATGGGTCTTATGGCTATTTTCAAGCATCCATAGGTGCTAAGTCACCAGAAAGACACAACTTTACATTTTATCGTATCAGACTGACGTCTTCATGCGTTTGTTAAAAAAACAGGCACAATTTCTTGTGCCTGTTTAAGGTTATTTACCGGTTGCGGGCTGTTCCGCTGGCTTTTCTTTTTCAAGATGCGCCAGGTCGAGCGCAATTTTTACCGTTTCATCCAGGTACGGATCGGGTTCCTGGTAATCCTTCGGCAGATCGTCCAGTTTCTTCAGCAGCGGTTTGCCTTCGCGCTTAAACCGATCGTTGATACGCGCCAGACGCATTGCGTCATCTTCGTTATTCTCTTTCTCACGCTGAGCGTAATTGAGAGATGCGATGTTGCGTTTATCCTTCAGCGCATTGAAACGCGCAATGTCCTTCATGATGTACTGGAACTCAGGATCGTTGGCAATACGCGCATTGTGCTCTTTCAGCAATTCAGGCCCAAACGGCGTCAGGTTATCTGATTTGGTGTAGGTCGCGGCATCAATGCTATCCCACGGCAGCGCGTTGTCTTCAAACTTCTCACCGGTTTCAGTTTCTTCATTGCCTGTCGGCATGATGATGTCCGGCGTAACGCCTTTACGCTGCGTACTGCCACCGTTTACACGGTAGAATTTCTGGATCGTATACTGAACAGAACCGAGCGCCGGCCATTCCGGACGCAGCATCTGATCGTAAATACGGTTCAGGGAGCGATACTGCTGTACGGTGCCTTTCCCGAAGGTTGGTTCACCAACGATTAGCGCACGACCATAATCCTGCATTGCCGCGGCAAAAATCTCTGATGCCGAAGCACTGAAGCGATCGACTAACACCACCAGCGGGCCTTTGTAGTACACAACGCCGTCGGTATCGCTGTCTTCACGCACTTTACCGTTATTGTCACGAACCTGAACCACCGGGCCAGAAGGAATGAACAGACCGGAAAGTGAAACGGCTTCGGTTAGCGCGCCACCGCCGTTGGTGCGCAGATCGATAATGATGCTGCTGACGTTCTGTTTTTCCAGCTTCTGCAACTGAACTTTGACATCATCCGTCAGGCCAACATAGAAGCCAGGGATATCCAGTACGCCGACTTTTTCTTTGCCAACGGTTTTCACGGACATTTTCACGGCGCGGTCTTCGAGGCGAATACGTTCACGCGTTAACGTTACGGTGCGCGTCTTGGTACCTTTACCAGCGGGCAGGATTTCAAGGCGAACTTTGCTGCCCTTAGGTCCTTTGATCAGCGCCACGACGTCATCAAGACGCCAGCCAATCACGTCAACCATACCTTTTCCGGTCTGGCCCACGCCGACAATACGGTCGCCAACGCTTATCGCTTTGCTCTTGGCTGCCGGGCCACCCGCTACCATGGAGTTAATGACGGTATAGTCATCATCCATTTGCAAAACCGCGCCAATACCTTCCAGAGACAGGCTCATTTCAGTATTGAACTGTTCGGTATTGCGTGGAGACAGATAGTTAGTATGCGGGTCGATTTCACGGGCGAAAGCCGTCATCGCCAGAGAGAACACATCTTCGCTATTGGTCTGCGCCAGACGGCGAATCGCAAACTTGTAGCGACGCGTCAGCGTTTCACGAATTTCCGCATCGGTTTTACCGGTCAGCTTCAGGCTGAGTTCGTCAAATTTAACCTTGCCGTCCCACAGCGCGTTAAGCTCTGCTTCGCTTTTCGGCCATGGGGCTTTGCTCCGGTCGAGGTTAAAGGTGTCAGTACCGGTGAAATCCATTGGACGAGCCAGTACGCTTAATGCGTACTGATAACGCTCAAATCGACGTTTTTGCGCCAGATTATAGAGATCGTAAAAGACATCCAGTTTACCGGTACGCAGTTCATCGCCGAGGACCGTTTTCTTTTTTGCATACTGTTCGATATCGCTCGCCAGCAGCACGTTGTGGCTGTAGTCGAGCAGATTCAAATAGCGGTCAAAAATTTTTGCCGAAAACGCCTGATCCAGGTCGAACTGGCGATAGTGTGAACGCGTAAAACGCGATGTCACACGTTCGCTTACCGTCGCATGCTGGGTTTCTTCCTTTAATACGGGGATTTGATCGGCACGCGTGATATCTTCTACAGCAAGTGCCTGGCCTGCTAATGCAAGCAGACCAGCTAACGCAGTAAGCCTAAAAAAAGTGTTCATGCCAGGCCTGGCCTCCGTTTCAGAACACCAGGTGTTCTGCGCGTACAATCAAAGACATACCCGAATTCAGCTGTACACGGACGCCATCTTTGGTGATTTCTAATACGGTGGCATCCATCGCATTATTACCTGCTTTCACCTTCAGAGATTGCCCTACCGTCAGTACTGAAATATCAGATACCGGGGTATGCTGTTCTTCACGAGGAGCACGCGGTGCTTTTGCTGCTGGTTTTTCAGCGCGAGGTTTACGCTCAGCGCCTTCTTTACGACGCGGAGCAGGACGCGGCTTACGCTCACGACGCGGTGCGTCTTCTTTTTCACCGGCAGCAGCGGCCGCTTCGCGTTTTTTCGCCTGTTGCTCTGCACGTTGCGCCTGAACGCGGGCTTTAGCTTCTTCGAGCTGTTTGCGGGCATGTTCAACGTGCTGCTCATCCAGCTCACCACAAGGGTTGCCGTCAAGATCGACACGCGTTGCGCCCAATTTTACGCCATACAGATAGCGCCAGCTTGAAGTATAGAGACGTAAGGCAGAGCGGAGCTGCGTCTTGCTGAGGTTCATTTCGCCCTCAACACGCTCTACCAGATCCTGAAAAATGCCAATTTTCAGTGGGCGCGCTTCGCCTTCCGCACTAAAACACTGCGGGAAGCGTTCGGCCAGAAACGCGATGACTTCTTTACTGCTATTCAACTTAGGTTGATTTTCCATGAAATTTCCTGATTACAACGGACGTAGCCAACAAGCGCAGGCATGAACAGGCGACATTATAATGACGTCATCAGTAATTGCTACGTTATCCGTTGATTATCCTGCGACGCGCGCAAAGAATTTTTTGTAATCCGTCGTTGCAAGCACGGTTTCAAGCGCTGCCACCAGCGTTCGCAGCCCCTGTTCATCCTCTTCACTGAAGCGGCCAAACGCCGTGCTATCGATATCAAGCACGCCGATCATCTGATTTTCGACGGTGATTGGCAGAACGATTTCTGCATTGCTGGCGGCATCGCATGCGATGTGCCCGTCAAAAGCATGAACGTCCTCAATGCGCTGCACCTGGTTCTGCGCTACTGCGGAACCACACACCCCGCGCCCTACCGGGATCCGCACACAGGCGATTTTTCCCTGGAAGGGTCCAAGCACCAGCGTATCGTTTTCGAGTAGATAAAAACCGGCCCAGTTTACTTCTGCAAGACGCTCGTACAACAACGCGCTGGTATTCGCCAGCGTTGCCAGAAAACTGGTTTCACCTGCCATTAATGCCTGAAAATCACGGTTCAGATCCGTGTATAGCTCTATTTTGTTCATTATTTAATCACTTGGTTGTCTTACCTAAAACTGCAGCCTACTAAAATAAACATTAAATGCGTTAATGCTCAAGATCATTCCCGTCATGAGTTAAGATAACATTACTTCAACAATTTGATTCGCGATACATGGCCTTAACGACACCACGCATCACGCCGACTAAAAAAATAGCCATCAGGTCCATTGGTGATGCAATTCCTCGTGCGCATTACCATCGCTGCCCTGAATGTGACCTGATCTTTAGCTTGCCTAAAATGCGTTCGCACCAAAGTGCATTTTGCCCACGCTGTCAGGCAAAAATTCGTGACGGACGCGACTGGTCATTAACACGGCTGGCGGCAATGGCTTTCACCATGCTGCTGCTGATGCCCTTTGCCTGGGGAGAACCACTCCTGCACATCTATTTATTAGGTGTGCGCATTGACGCCAATGTGCTGCAAGGTATCTGGCAAATGACCCGACAAGGTGACCCACTCACCGCATCTTTCGTACTGTTTTGCGTTGCCGGGGCACCAATCATTCTGGTTACCTCAATCGCTTATCTATGGTTCGGCAATATTCTTGGCATGAACCTGCGCCCGGTGCTGCTGATGCTGGAAAGACTCAAAGAATGGGTGATGCTTGATATCTATCTGGTTGGTATTGGCGTCGCATCAATCAAAGTTCAGGACTATGCTTTTTTGCAACCTGGTGTGGGGCTGTTTGCTTTTATTGCGCTGGTGATCCTGAGCATTTTGACGCTGTCGCATCTTAACGTTGAGCAGCTTTGGGACCGTTTCTACCCGCAAAGACCGGCTCGTCGGCCCGATGAAAAGCTCCGCGTCTGCCTCGGCTGCCATTTTACAGGTTATCCGGACGCCCGCGGTCGCTGCTCTCGCTGCCATATTCCATTGCGCTGGCGCAGAAATCAAAGTATCCAAAAGTGTTGGGCTGCTCTGCTGGCCTCAGTAGTCCTGCTTTTGCCTGCTAATCTGCTGCCCATCTCGGTAATTTATGTCAACGGCGGCCGACAGGAAGATACGATCCTGTCAGGCATAATGTCACTGGCGAACAGCAACATCGGCGTGGCGGCGATCGTTTTTATCGCCAGTATTCTGGTGCCATTCACCAAAGTGATTGTGATGTTTACGTTGCTCATCAGCATCCATTTTAAATGTGAGCAAGGATTGCGTACCCGCATCAAACTGCTGCGTATAGTGACCTGGATTGGTCGCTGGTCGATGCTGGATCTGTTTGTTATCGCTTTAACCATGTCGCTGATTAATCGCGATCAGATACTTGCTTTTACTATGGGACCGGCTGCGTTTTATTTCGGCGCAGCGGTAATATTGACTATTCTTGCTGTGGAATGGCTGGACAGCCGCTTACTTTGGGATGCACATGAGTCAGGAAACGCCCGCTTCGCAGACTGAAGCTCAGATTAAAACTAAACGCCGTATTTCTCCGTTCTGGCTGCTACCGTTCATCGCGCTGATGATTGCAGGATGGCTTATCTGGGGAAGCTATGAAGATCGCGGTAATACCGTAACCATTGACTTTATGTCTGCGGACGGCATTGTTCCGGGCCGTACTCCCGTTCGTTATCAGGGCGTTGAAGTGGGCACGGTGCAGGATATCAACCTCAGTAAAGATCTGCGCAAAATTGAAGTCCGCGTCAGCATCAAATCGACCATGAAAGATGCTCTGCGCAAAGATACCCAGTTCTGGCTGGTCACGCCGAAAGCGTCACTGGCCGGGGTTTCTGGTCTGGATGCGTTGGTTGGCGGCAACTATATCGGCATGATGCCCGGAACCGGCGAGCCGGAAGATCATTTCGTCGCCCTCGATACGCAACCTAAATATCGCCTGGATAATGGCGATTTGATGCTGCATCTGCGGGCCCCTGACCTCGGATCGCTCAATAGCGGTTCGCTGGTTTATTTCCGTAAGATTCCGGTGGGCCGGGTGTATGACTACACCATCAACCCAAATCATCAGGGCGTAACTATCGACGTGCTGATCGAACGTCGCTTTACTAATCTGGTGAAAAAAGGCAGCCGTTTCTGGAACGTGTCCGGCGTAAATGCCGATGTCAGCCTCAGCGGAGCGAAGATCAAGCTCGAGAGTCTGGCGGCGCTGGTCAATGGAGCCATTGCTTTTGATTCGCCTGAAGACTCAAAACCCGCGGTGGCCGATGACACGTTTAGTTTATATCAGGATCTCGCGCATAGCCAGCGCGGGGTGATCGTCAAACTTGATTTACCCAGCGGCGACGGACTCAAGGCTGGTTCAACGTCGCTGATGTATCAAGGATTAGAAGTCGGTCAACTGACCAATCTGGATTTAAATCCAGGCGGTAAAGTCACCGGCGAAATGACGGTTGATCCCAGCGTCGTAACGCTGCTGCGTGACAACACGCGGATTGAATTACACAGCCCTAAATTGTCGTTAAGCGATGCAAATATCAGTTCGCTACTGACGGGGAAAACTTTCGAGCTGGTACCCGGCGAGGGCGAGCCGCGTAGCCAGTTTGCCGTGATCCCCGCTGAGAAGTCTTTATTGCACGATCCGGGCGTCATGACGTTTACGCTGACCGCGCCGGAGAGTTACGGTATTGATGCTGGCCAGCCGCTGATTCTCCACGGTGTACAGGTCGGTCAGGTGATTGAGCGCACGCTTTCCAGCAAAGGCGTCTCATTTACCGTTGCCGTTGAACCACAGCATCGTGCCCTGGTGCAAGGTGACAGTAAGTTCGTGGTCAACAGCCGTGTGGATGTCAAAGTAGGGCTTGATGGCGTTGAATTCCTTGGCGCCAGCGCCAGTGAGTGGCTCAGCGGCGGCATTCGCATTTTACCCGGTACCAAAGGTGAAATGAAAAAAAGCTACCCGCTGTATGCTAACCTGGAAAAAGCGATTGAAAACAGCCTGAGCGATCTGCCGACCACCACGGTCAGCCTGAGCGCCGAAACGTTACCTGATGTGCAGGCTGGTTCGGTGGTGCTCTATCGCAAATTCGAAGTCGGTGAAGTGATCAGCGTTCGTCCACGCGCCGATGCATTTGATATCGATCTGCATATCAAACCGGAATATCGCAATCTGTTGACCAGCAACAGCGTATTCTGGGCCGAAGGCGGGGCAAAGGTTCAGCTTAACGGCAGCGGTTTGACCGTACAGGCATCTCCCCTTTCGCGGGCGCTTAAGGGCGCGATTAGCTTCGATAACCTGAGCGGCGCCAGCGCCAGCCAACGCAAAGGCGACAAGCGTATTCTGTATGCTTCCGAAACCGCCGCGCGCGCAGTGGGCGGCCAGATTACCCTGCACGCGTTCGACGCTGGTAAACTCGCTGCCGGCATGCCAATTCGCTACCTGGGAATCGATATCGGCCAGATCCAGACGCTTGAGCTGATCACCGCCCGTAACGAAGTTCAGGCAAAAGCGGTTCTGTATCCGGAATACGTGCAAAACTTTGCCCGAAGCGGTACCCGTTTCTCCGTGATCACACCGCAAATTTCGGCGGCAGGCGTAGAGCATCTGGATACGATCTTACAGCCGTATATTAACGTTGAACCAGGACGCGGTAACCCGCGCCGTGATTTTGAGCTGCAGGAAGCCACTATCACCGACTCTCGTTACCTCGATGGTTTGAGCATTGTGGTGGAAGCGCCGGAAGCAGGTTCGCTGAATATCGGTACGCCAGTCCTGTTCAGAGGCATTGAAGTGGGTACCGTCACCGGGCTGACGCTGGGCTCGCTTTCTGACCGCGTGATGGTTGCCATGCGCATTAGCCAGCGCTATCAGCATCTGGTGCGCAACAACTCCGTGTTCTGGCTGGCATCCGGATACAATCTCGACTTTGGTTTGACTGGCGGCGTTGTGAAGACCGGTACCTTCAATCAGTTCATCCGCGGTGGTATCGCCTTCGCTACGCCGCCGGGTACGCCACTGGCCCCGAAAGCGCAGGCCGGTAAACACTTCCTGCTACTCGAAAGCGAACCAAAAGAGTGGCGTGAATGGGGCACCGCCCTGCCACGTTAATGTATCCACTGCTCCGGCGCGAGTACGTACGCCGGAGCAGTTATGCTACACTGCGCACCTGTTTTTTTGCCGGTGGTACCAAGTGGCTTATTTTCCCGACGCCTTTCTGACGCAAATGCGTGAAGCAATGCCTTCCACGCTCTCATTCGATGATTTTCTCGCTGCCTGCCAGCGCCCGCTGCGCCGCAGTATCCGCGTCAATACGCTGAAAATCTCCGTTGCCGACTTCCTCACTCTGACTGCGCCTTACAACTGGTCACTCACTCCAATTCCCTGGTGTGCAGAAGGCTTCTGGATCGAACGCGATGATGAGGAGTCAGTGCCTCTTGGCAGCACCGCGGAACATTTGAGCGGTCTTTTTTATATTCAGGAAGCCAGCTCGATGCTGCCGGTCGCCGCGCTGTTTGCCGAAGGCAATACCCCGGAACGCGTAATGGATGTTGCGGCTGCCCCCGGCTCCAAAACCACACAAATTGCTGCGAAAATGAATAATCAGGGCGCGATTCTGGCGAATGAATTTTCCGCCAGTCGTGTCAAAGTCTTACACGCCAATATCAGCCGTTGCGGGATAGCCAATGTCGCGCTCACCCATTTTGACGGACGGGTATTTGGCGCAGCATTACCAGAAGCCTTCGATGCCATTTTGCTGGACGCCCCATGTTCCGGTGAAGGCGTGGTGCGTAAAGACCCCGATGCGCTAAAAAACTGGTCGCCAGAAAGTAATCTGCAAATCGCCGAGACCCAGCGCGAACTGCTCGAAAGCGCCTTTCATGCCCTGCGTCCCGGTGGCAAGATGGTTTACTCGACCTGCACGCTGAATCGTGACGAAAATGAAAACATCATGCAATGGTTGATTGAGTCCTACCCGGATGCCGTCGAGTTTTTACCGTTGGGCGATTTATTCCCGGAGGCCGAACGCGCCCTGACGCCGGAAGGATTCCTGCATGTATTCCCGCAGATCTACGATTGTGAAGGTTTCTTCGTTGCGCGTTTGCGCAAAACGGCCTCCATTCCTGCGTTACCCGCGCCGAAATACAAAGTCGGTAACTTCCCGTTCACTCCGCTAAAAGGACGTGAATCTGCCCTTATCACTGAGGCTGCTAACGCCTGTGGATTGCAGTGGGAAGATAGTCTGCGCCTGTGGCAGCGTGATAAAGAAATTTGGCTGTTTCCGACCGAGATTGAACCCCTGATTGGCAAAGTTCGTTTTTCCCGACTCGGTGTCAAACTGGCTGAAACGCACAATAAAGGATACCGCTGGCAGCATGAGGCCGTAATTGCTCTTGCCAACCCAAATCACAGCCATGCGTTTGAACTGACCCTTGCCGAAGCCGAAGAGTGGTACCGTGGCCGGGATATCTACCCACAAACCGCGCCGACCACCGATGATGTACTGGCTACGTTCCAGCATCAGCCGCTCGGCCTGGCAAAGCGTATTGGTTCGCGATTAAAGAATAGCTATCCACGCGATCTTGTCCGGGATGGCAAACTCTTTACAGGATAACGCACGTTTTTACTGGCGCTTTTGCTAACGTTGGCTACGCTGAAAAATGGACGCCTAACTGGTCGTACCACAACCAGCAAATAAACGGAGAGCACGATGATGAAAACCAGTGTGCGCATTGGCGCTTTTGAAATCGACGACGCCGAATTACATGGCGAATCGCCAGGGGAGCGAACGTTAACCATTCCGTGTAAATCCGATCCGGATTTATGTATGCAACTGGACGCCTGGGATGCCGACACCAGCGTCCCGGCCCTTCTTAACGGAGAACATTCGGTTCTATTTCGCGAGCACTACGATCGTAAGTCAGATGCCTGGATCATGCGCCTTGCCTGATTCAAAAAGAACCCGTCGCCAGACGGGTTATTTCCTGGTTAATTTCCCTCATCTATCAACATCTTCTACACTACAGGTATGGCTTTACCCTTTGAGGATGGAATGTTCACGCTGGTTCTTTTTGTGTGCTACCTGGGCGGCGGTTGTGAAGATATCGTTGTTGATGTCTACAAAACCGAGCAGCAGTGCCTGATATCGATGGACGATCAGCGAATTCGTAACGGCGGATGTTTACCCGCGGATGACTATATCGACAGCTTCTGGCGTCCGGCCCAGGAGTACAGCGATTTTTGATTACTGCAGTTGCACCAGCGTTAACTCGCCTCCAAACACTGCTCCGGTATCAATATAGTGCAGATTCTCGTAATCCAACCGTTGGCGCAATGGCGTGTGACCAAACCAAAAGTGATCCGCGCCGCGAATGCCGTTGCCTTTATTCATTAGCCTTGAGCGATCCCACAGCACCCGCTGTAAATCGATATCTTTTTGCCACTGATAATCATCATCAGGGTAATCTGCGTGGGCAATGACATGAATGCCATTGCTGCAACGCAACTCCAGAATCTAGGGTAATTGCTGACATTCTTCAAGAGCGAATTTTGCCGCTGGCTGCTCCTCCTGTGCAAACCACGAACCGCCATTCATATACCACAGCGATTGCTCCTCTGTTGCCAGCGCATCCAACCCCATTTGTTCATGATTCCCTCTGACCGCGACAATCCAGCTTTTACGCAGTAATTTCAGGCAGCGCAAACTGTCAGGCCCGCGATCGATAACATCTCCCACTGAAACCAGCAGGTCCTGCCACGGTTCAAAATGACAGTGGCGCAATTTAGCCATCAATAATGAGAAGCAACCGTGGATGTCCCCAACCACCCAGACGTGACGCCAGCGCGTCGCTTCCACTCTCTGATAGGTATTGTCAGGCAGTCCCATTTGACCTCCTGTACACAAATATTGCCCTGTTCTTAATTAAACCTTAGCAGTAAAAAACAGAATGACCGAACCAGACGTCGTGGCCCTACGCTATCCGCGCGTCAACGAGGTACAATCGCAACAGCTTCCAGTTCTTCTTCCAGTTCAGCGACTAAAAATTGCAGGTCATAATCAGGTGCATTACGTGCACAGGCTCTTTCTTCTCTTTTCTGTTTACTAGGCTGTGTCCCTTAATTGCATAATCTTTTGTAAAACAGTCGGATACAGCCAAGTTTAACCATCGCCAGATAATTCCTCGCCGTTTTGTCGTAACGTGTGGCGATGCGTCGATATTCTTTC
>JAAAKD020107499.1:0-13428 GCA_010014825.2 Danaus melanippus | reverse complement strand
TCTTCCGCTTCCTTCAGCTCTTCCTGCAACTCCGATCTCATTCTTTTCTCTTTCGCACTGAACTCTATTCTTATAATCTCTAACTCCTTCTGTAGAGCTAACTCCAATCTTCTTCGCTCATCTTGTTTCCTCTCAAGCATATCCCTGACCCCCATATCCGGTATCAATGGAGATTTTATCGGTTTTGGTGTGTCTTCCTGCGTTTCGAACTGATATACCACAACCACGTTATCCGTGCTCGATTTCCCTTGAGAGAGTATCACACCGTCTAACCTAGGACTAGTTA
The DNA here is from genome assembly GCA_010014825.2 of Danaus melanippus. Classification (NCBI taxonomy): domain Eukaryota; kingdom Metazoa; phylum Arthropoda; class Insecta; order Lepidoptera; family Nymphalidae; genus Danaus; species Danaus melanippus. The sequence continues at coordinate 13,142 of JAAAKD020107499.1, read as the reverse complement.
AACCTTTGCCCAAACTAGACGCAGAATCTGATGATTTCAAGGGCGTCATGACAGATTTATTGAAAGGTTTGAAAGTTGTTAAGGGACTGGACCAGTTTTTGGCGAATTCTAACCTAGGCGACCTATCCGACCCTAGGCTTGGTGTTGGAGATAGTTTTAGTTGTGGTCTAGCTTTAGGTATTTCTATACTATTTGATCTAACGCTAGTTTTCGCTTCGTCGTCTTTTGAACTCTTCTTGGAATCCTCTGAATCTGAATGTGTAATTTTCGTCTGTTTCTGTATGGGTTCTAATTTAGGAACTTTAATCTGAGGGATCAGGTCTCGTGGCTTCGGCAGTGATTCGGTCACTTTAGATTGTGATTTCTCTGATGAATCCTCTGTTTTTGGACTGCTTTCCTTATCCGAGTCTTTTGTATCGGTTACTTTAACGTTCGAGTCATCTAAGTCGTTTAGATCTAAGTTAGCGAACTCTCTATCAGGAGAATCAATCGAAGTTTCAGATTCGATACTCTCCATCAGATTTATTGATATCTTGTTCCTTAATGGTATTAACGGTGATCTAAAAATATATATTAATATATATAATAACATCTATATAAAATATGAATATAATATGCTATACCTACCTCGGTCTCGTCTCTTTGTCAGACGACGGCTCCTCCAAGGTTATTGGCGTCGGTTCAATATCACTTCTTCGGACTAAATCTGAAATTTTTTGGAAATTCTTCTGGAACAATTCAGGTTTAATGTAATCCGCTGGTGAAGGTTTCACGAGGCGACGTCTTGGAGAAGTTCCACGATTTAAACTTTCGCTATCTATATAGAAAAAAAAGTTATAATACTTTTTTTACTTCGATAATACATACAATTATAAGTGATCTAAAATCTTACCGACTGACTCTCTTTCGGAACCGGAAATACTTTTAACATCCCTGGGGCTATCCAATTTAGGAGGTAATGGAGGTCTGGATACCAATGGTGATAAAGGCATAGGATTTATGGGATTCATAGGTGTTGATGTGGGTGATGGCAAGGCAGCTCGTATTGAACTCTGAGCATCATTCTGTTCTGATGAACTGTTTGAACCTGGACTAACTGTTGGATCCGGGAGATTTTCCAGTTTGAACCTGTTGAATCATATATAAACAAATTTATTATAATTATCAATTAACATAGGTAATGATAATATTTTTGATGTTCTTCTTTAATGAATATCTCGTTGAGATGTTAGTCATGTGAATAATACTTCAGTACACACCTAACACTTTTCTTATCTTCTTCAAAGCTCGGAGTTTGTTTGGCCTTCCCAAGAATAATTTCAGCCTTTTTCTGTATCGCGTCATATGTTTTCTCTCGCAGGATACCCTTCGGCGGGTCACTCTTAGTCACTGAATCTAGTTGCAGAGACTTCTCTGTGTCTGGACTGGGAAGATTCGAACGAGATATCTTGAGGAACATGTTTCCTTTTCCTGTTGAGAAAGTTTTTATTTTAACATAATTATACGAAATATTATCTTGGCTTTCAACTTCGTTTTACAAATATAAAGATTTTTTGGTGAATTGGGTTATTTTTTACGACAAGTTTAAAATCATATTACCTGTCAGCGGTAACCCTCTATCTACTTTAGCGGATGATAAGAGTGGACTAAAGTTTTCTTCCTCCGGACTAGTCAGAATATGCATCTTCAAATCAATTATTTCGGATTGCTGTTTAAACAACATTTTAGGCCTCTCAAACGTGGGACGACTTAGTATATCTCTATCGGATATATTTCTGACAAGATTCGGTTTAGGCGATGATGGACTTTCTACACTGCGTCTTAGAGGTGATATTCGCAGATCACTCAGTTTTTTCTCCAGTCTCGACAGTGGAGCCAAAGGTGGCCTTCCCAAAGGAGTCAAACGTCTACTTCCAGAGATTACCGCAGGATTTGCGTTGTCTTTGACATCAGAGACGTGTTGTTCGCTATCGGTGCTTAAATCTTCATCCTCGCTCTCCACTTTGGTTTCAACGCGTTCAAGATTTTTGGTGTTTTCTTCGGATGTGAGAAGTTCCTGAAAAGTTTAGATAGATCATGTTTGTATTCTATCTTTCAGTTTAATTTAAGACTCGAAAGATAAAATACCCTTCGTTTTATTAAAGAAATATGTCAAATTCTTTTTCTAGATTTGTGGATAAGTTTAAATAATAATAAATGCCTTCGATTCACAATGATGAGAAATATTGGGAAAAAAAACTGATTACAAAGATTTTTTGTAATTAAATTTCAAAGATAATGATTATAATATACATGGATTAGTGTAATAATTAAATAATCAACAAGATAATAATAAATACAAAAAATGAGATATTCTTTGATAACTTCATAATATGTTGAACTTCATAATATATATGATATGTTGGTATATGAACAAAAACTACCAAATATTCTTACGAGATATTTTGCATTCTATATTTTCATGAATTATAATAATTTTATTACTTAGAATGACTTTTCAAATGTCGCTAGAGTATAATTTAAATGTCACCTGAACTGATGCACAGGTATCATCTTGCACAGAGGCATCCCTGGCTTTCTTCACCAATTCTTTATAAATGTGATCAAGCGGATGTTCCCATTGAGTCTTCTTTGTTTCTTCATTGTAGTAGTAATGAGTTTGAAGCTTCTCATCAAAGCTAAAAAATAATTATTATTTTTATTTGTATCAATAAAGGTGTAATCTGATCAATCAGAATGTAAGAAATATGCAGCAAGGGATATGTGTATATATTTTAAGGAAAAAATAAATTTAGTATTGACTTATATGTTTAGACTGAATCAATAGAGATATGGAATGAAAATATAGAGAGAACTCAGCCAAAGATCAGTTAAACGAGACAAAAAACCTTATTTTATAACATTTCTTCATTCATTTACTAACAATCATTCCATAATTTGCACTAAAGGCACAAATCTTTATATAATAACGATGACATTTACCACATAAGCTATTTAATAATAAAAAGAAGTCTTCATAATAATAACTGTTTCCTACATTTTATTAATTTTATTTTCCATGAAGTACAATTATAAAGTAAAGTACAAAGATAAATTTTTATACTTTAATGGCAAGATGTTATAAAAGCCACATATGACATAACAAATATGTCATATGTAACTCTCTATAATTTGAAAACTAGTATAGTTTTATGTGACATATCTGGATATATATGTAAATTCAACTCAAAACAATATTATGTAAGAAATATACATTAACATGCAATATTCATAGTGTATTTAATCAACACTATGAGAAAAATATACACACATTTATTATCACAATTTGAACAATACTACTCTTCAAATAGAGTCTACTTTGTAATTATAAAGGCACTTCACTTGATGTTGCATATTCGCCTCATTTGTCCAAATATTTGTATGTAGTCCAAATAGCGCAAATATGACATCCACACATGCCATGCCAACAGCATATAAGGCCAAATTCATGAAACATTTATTTGTGTGTGTGTTATTTGTGCAAATATGTCAAATGAAGACAAATAAATCCTCCAGACATGGTCTTATTTAACACAACAAATAAATGTCAAGTGAAGTGCATCCTTAAGAATAACAGATTAAAAATTTATTAAGAAAGGGAAGGTATCATATGTTGGTGTAACTAAAGTATAAATGGGAACTAACAAAATCTTAAACTAATATTCATACTTATAAATGGCAATGAACAAGAAATATTAAAAATAATTCTACTTACTAGGCTTTCCATGGTGCCGGCAGAGCTTGCATGAGACCATCTCTAGCTAGAGGTAGAAGATGACTCTCACTCTCTGGATCAATGCCGAGCTGACAGGCATAGTCTGAGACTTCTATAAATTACAATGTTTTTGATGATTACATATATATTGTATAGGGATTTACGTTATCATTATTTTTTAAACACGTCTAGATCCTAGGAGAGCTCATTAAAATATATATTTCTGTTAAATAGTTAGAAATAAAATCAAACATTAATCAGTAGTCGTTATGGATACTTTGAAAAAAATTATTTTGTTATATCATATTTGAAAATCGCTCAAGTTTACTATTAAGTGATGGATTTAAAATTTTTCATTAATGGAAAAAATATTTAATGGGATACAAACAATACCTTCGGCTGATGGTTGGCTATTTTCATCAAATATTTCACGGCACACCACAGCCGACGGCGAAGTCATGTTTAGGTCTCATTCTCTACTTCATTTTAAATTATTTCCACACATTATTAAAGCATCTTTATTTCTAAAATCTTTAATATTCATGTTTAAAAAATCCAATTCAATCTCAAAGTTATCAGCGAAAGAAAAATTTGACAACTGAATGACAGTTACTGATAAATTGAAAATAATGATAAACTGTTAGGCACTGACTACAATACATGTATATCAGTTTTTATTATAAGTTTTCTCATAAATAAACAAAAATATATGAGAAAGTCCCTTAAAATGGGAAATTATCAAGGTGTTGACATAAATTTAGAAAAATCTTTTGTTTCCAATTTCTATCGTCAAAGGTATGATGATTATTCAATATTATTATAATATAAAATATACGACATAATTATTTAACCATGTAAATTATTCCATTTGTAAAAATTAAGTAAGCCTATCGAACGTTTTGCCCAGTATTTGAAATTTTATATTGAATATAATAAATTGTTTTGTAAAATAAAATTGGGAATACAATATTTATTTATTACTTTAAAGGAAATACTTTTGACAAAGTTCTACAGACAAGACAATAAAAAAACATCGTCAAATATGTAACCTCTTAAAAAAATAATATTATAATCGCCTAGGGTTGTTTCTGTTTATATTTTAGTAGAAGTTGAAACAAATTGTCTTAAATTGGTTTTATTAAATAATATAATTGCAAAAGAAAGATATCAGAGATCTATTAAGCTAATTATCTGTATAAAATGGTTTCTGTAAATTAGGAAATAGTCTCAAATATAGTCATTATTGATAAATAAAGGGCAGATAAATCTTGTACAGATTTAAACTATTTTCATTTATGTATTTAATTTAAAGTTATTCTTAGATAACCAACCCTATTTTTTGAATTATCGTGTTTGCAAAAAGGTTTTAGTAAAGGATCTCTTTTTTGTTAGAAAATAATAAAATATGAAAAAGCTAAAGAGTTCATAGCCCATAGTATAAATAATATTTTAATGTCATGACAACGAGAAATGTCACTTGAGTAATTCAAATCAGTTTAGAAAATTGTCTGTGGCTATATAGATGACAACTTGTATATGCATTTTCAAGCATAAACTTTTGAAAATATCTAAAATTCATTAAAGAAATGGCTTCTGTAAAGGACGTTGCAACTCTTTATCAAAATCTTAAAACAGAATGGGCGAAGAAACCACGTAAATTGGATAAATGTGGCGAGCTTCTAAATAAAATAAAGGTAAGGAGGATGACTTGTCAAATATCAGCAAACAGTATTATGAAGAACTAAAATATAAATGTTGATTGTTAATATATTATATCTTGTGTACTATAAGATTAATATTTCCTTTAATTTCAGATTGCCCTCACCCATCTTAGTTTCTTACCTAGTAATAATGCTGCCGCTAACCAAAAAGAATTGATATTAGGTCGCGATGTTCTGGAAATCGGAGCACAATGGGCTGTAGCGACTAAAGACGTTAAGGCATTCGAAAGATATATGTCTCAATTGAAATGTTACTACTTTGATTACAAGTAAGAAATTAAAGTCAAGTCTATTATTAAGTTCTTTCCTAATATTTAAATTAGGTTTGGTATAGTACTGTTTAATGAAGTGAAACAATTATAATTACAAATAATTTAATATTTTAGAGATCACCTTCCGGAGTCAGCCTTCACTTACCAACTGCTGGGTTTAAATCTATTGTTTTTGCTGGCTCAGAATAGAGTTGCTGAATTCCACACTGAACTTGAGCGTCTCCCTGTTGATGTGATCAGAGCGGATCCTTATGTGAAGCATCCATTGGCTTTGGAACAGTATCTCATGGAAGGAAGTTATAATAAAATTTTCTTGGCTAAGGTACTTTATAGATCATTTAGGTTGTACATTCTTAACTAAACTATAGCTATTAAATATTAGAGAAAAACTTAACTTTTTCAAATACTTTCACAGGATAATGTCCCAGCAGAGAGTTACACATTGTTTATGGACACATTACTAGACACCGTGAGAGGTGAAATAGCAGCTTGTATTGAAAAGGCTTACTTGTGTATATCAAGTAGCGAAGCAGCTAGAAGGCTTAACTTGTCTAATCAGCAGGCAGTTTTGGAATATGGAAAGAAGGTATATAGGAATAATGAAATATCAATAAGTATACATAAAATAAGTCTTTGTAATATTAAAAGAACAGCTTGTTGCCAAATGGACACACAATTGGCTTGACTGATTTTGATAGGACTCTCTTTGGCAGAGTCGATACTGGTGTTGATGTTTTTATTAACAGAATTATCAAAAAAACTATTTAATTCAAACATATTTGCATATAGTGGGTAATGTAAAACTGCTTGCTATATATTTGTCTATTGTATTGCAAGTATTAAATACTTTATTTGATGCTTCAAAGTGCTGTACGTTAAATAGTTTCTATTAAAATTCGATGTATCCTATGTATAAGGGCCAATGTAGCAATTTAGAAATTTTCATTTTTTTGCTTTAAGCACTTCATAATACTGTATTCTACAATATATGTTTAAAAAATGTGTATTCGTTGGTGGAAAGCCTCAGTTTTTATAGCAGTAAAAGTTCATAAGTAACACACTTTTTACCGTATACTGGCTTATATACATTATTTAAAAAACTAGTAGGTTTACAAAAAAGTTTATCAAGCTTAAATGATGTACATGTATGTCATAGTTGCTAAGCAAAGTTTCACCAGCATCATTTGTCTCATGTAAAAGGTACCCTGAAATCAAACTTCAAACGCCTCTACTGAAAAATAGTCATTTTGCACATTGGCCCTTATACATAGGAGCCATCGAAATGTAGAACAGATAGGAAAATAAATATTTTAGTAACTAATTCTATTATATATCTTGGTCCAGAATAGAACATTTTTGAGTATAATATTTTCCATACATAAAATGTGCAGTCATCTCATTTTAAAAGTGTTGCTATTTAAAAAAAAAGTTGTAGCATGTTAGTTTAAAGTGGGTAAGTTATATATACAAGCTCTTTTACTGATTTATATTATAATGGCCATGTTCAATTAAACTTAATGTTACTAAGAAAATCCATTCTAAGCTTTATCAATATTGCTTAATCCCCCATCGGGCCCTTTGGGCCCAAATTGGAGCTGTGTGGTCGCATCGGGCCACCCACCCTCTCGGTGACGCTGTCAAAGCCATTAGGGCTAACAGCTATTGTTTGCATAGAAAGCCTCACCTATAAAAATTTATAGAAATCAAAAACTTCCATTTCATATCAATATTAAAATGTATTTATTGACATAATACAGAATAATAATTCTGTCCATGTAGGTATAAAAAGGTTTGTATTTAATTAAGAACTAATTATTATTGAAGAACTTCATGTATTAATTTATAAATATAATCATGTAGAAGTCCTGTAATAATAAAAGCTAAACTTTTGTTTCTTTATAGCGTAACTGGACACTGGGAGCTGATAACTGTTACCACTTCAATGCAGCTGAAGAAACCTGCATATGTGCTGCCGGCGTCTTCCCATCGGCAGAACTGGCCGAACAGACTATAGAGTATGCCAGACATCTTGAAATGATAGTATAAATGTATAAGCTTTATAAATAAAACCTCATTTAAGAAATCTTCTTTTATTTATCCCCAAATACATTGTTAACAATACAATCAGCTTATTTTTTGTTTGGTATACAACACCACAAGGACAGCTTGAATCAATTAAAATTTCTCTTAATTAATGTATTGTTTCTATATTATTTGCTTTTATGACTTGTGTAAACAGTTCTATTGCCTCTTTGAAGTTCCAATTGCTATCCACTAAGTAGCTGAAAGTAGAAAAAGTTTAGTAATTTCTACATTAAAATTAATGTCCATTTTGGAAAATTATCAATTTTCTTTACCTTTCACATAGTTTTTCATTCGCATTCGTTATTTTCATTAAAATATAAATAAGGCGGGTTTTTGTTTTTTCATCAGGGGTGGAATCAAATTTAAAACACATAGCTCTTTTTGGAATCTGGAAAAAATATATATATAAATTTGAAAAAATTACGTTTTTAAAGATTGGATAATGACAATGGTTATATTTTATCACAATAATATGAAACACTTTAAATTTTATTATAGGATTTAATAAAAGGCATAAATAAATTTAGATATATTAAATGATTTGAACATTAATTTTTTATAAAACTAATCAATTAAAACTTTTGTTGTAATGTGTAAGATTTTTTAATATGGCAATGATCCCATTGATTTCGGCGACGCCGCTGTCAAACATTGTTAACCTGCGACGAAGAGAGTGTAAAATATAAAATTGACAATATTATTAAATCTGTGAAATATGAAGAAACATCAAACACGACAAAAAACTATTAATGATCCAGTCATTGTATCCCGGGTAAAAAATTATCTCGCTGAAAATGTGGATAAGACATTCGTTGATGTTAGCCAAATGGCGCGTTCTCTTAAAGAGCGCTATCGTGAATACAGCAACAGAAGCGATAATGCGTTTTGTCAACTGGTTGAAAGTGCCTATAAAGTGGTATTACAGAGCTACGGATTGGATGGAGCTTCCACGTCAGAGGGCTCCGAGGAGGAATCTGATTTAGAGTTATTAGACGAAAACAACAGTGAATTGAATGATCGCTTATTAGCTATGTATAAAATGCAGGATAAAAAGCGACCGCCGGTCATTCGTCGAGCTAATGACAAGTCTGGTGAACCTATAGATATATTGAGCAGTGACGAAGATGGTAGTGCAGCTCCAAAAATACCCAAAATAAATGATCAAATAACTATTACACCCCACATACCGAATCGAAATTCAAATAGTACAGCGGTAGAAAGTCCCGCACGTGAGAAAACGCAACCGATTCAGAATACAGCAGATAAAAAAAGGAAATTGGAGTCAAACAAAAGTGCACAACCTAAGAAAAAATCTGATCTGGGTACTGTTAAAAATGTCAAGGTTAGTTTTGAAGATATTGGTGGTATATCAGATATTATAACACAAATCTGTGATCTTGTTTTGCACATGAAACATCCGGAAGTGTATGCAAAACTGGGTATTAAATCACCCAGAGGAGCTCTATTGCATGGACCTCCAGGTACTGGGAAGACATTGTTAGCACATGCTATTGCGGGAAAACTTCAATTACCACTTATAGCTGTTACTGGTACCGAACTGGTTGGAGGAGTCTCAGGCGAATCTGAAGAACGAATCAGGGAGCTGTTTGAAAGGGCCACTACCGTAGCACCATGTGTCTTGTTTATAGACGAAATAGATGCAGTGTGTGGAAACAGGATGAATGCTCAAAAAGAGATGGAAAAAAGAATGGTCGCTCAACTACTTGCCAGCTTAGATAGTTTGAATGAAAACAGTGCCTCAGTTCTAATACTCGCTGCTACAAATAATCCTGATTCTTTAGACCCTGCACTGAGAAGGGCCGGCCGCCTTGAACAGGAGATAACTTTAGGAATACCTTCCCTAAAGGCAAGGAAAGAAATATTACTAATTCTATGTAAAAATCTAGCTCTCGGTGATGATGTAAACATGAATGATTTGGCACAGATAACTCCAGGTTTTGTAGGTGCTGATTTACAAGCTCTTGTTAACAAAGCAAGCACATATGCTGTAAAGAGAATCTTTGCTAAAATAAGTCAGCAGAGAATAGAAAATGTTAATGAAGTTTTGGAAAACAAAGATAATGAAGGTAAAATACCCAATGGTGATAATAGTAATGAAGAAATTGTTAAGAAAGCTGATGTAGTGACTGATAATGTTTTGGAACCATCAATACAGGATGGCACAACTGAGACAGTGAATTCTCAGGAAACCGATCAGGGTAATGGAATCATTGAATCAGTACCAAAAGCACCAGAAATTGAGATTAAACCAATAGACCCAGTTGATGAAGTCTTAAGCCTTCTCGAAAACACTCATCCTTATACTTCTGACCAGTTAACTGGATTGGCAATCATACAGGAAGATTTTCTAAAAGCCCTGAAAACAACCAAACCTTGTGCTGTAAGGGAAGGTATTGTCACAGTTCCTGATGTTACATGGGATGATGTAGGATCTTTAAACCAAGTTCGTAAAGATTTACAATTGGCTGTTCTGGCTCCTGTGAAATATCCCGAACAGCTGAAGAAACTAGGATTATCATCACCAAGTGGAGTTTTGTTATGTGGCCCACCTGGATGTGGGAAGACATTATTGGCAAAGGCTGTTGCTAATGAAGCTGGCGTAAATTTTATATCTGTGAAAGGTCCCGAATTGCTTAACATGTACGTTGGTGAAAGCGAGCGGGCAGTCCGCACATGTTTTAGACGCGCGAGAAACTCCGCTCCTTGTGTTATATTCTTCGACGAATTCGACGCTTTATGTCCTAGACGTAGTTCGCACGATAACAATGGAACTGCAAGAGTCGTAAATCAATTGCTGACAGAAATGGACGGTATAGAAAGTCGAGAAGGCGTTTTCGTTCTGGCCGCATCCAACCGACCAGATATCATTGACCCTGCGGTGCTACGACCAGGCAGGCTGGACAGGATCATGTATGTTGGGATGCCAGCTTCAGAAGACCGCTACGATATATTGCAGAAACTAACGAAAGGAGGAACTAAACCGTCTCTCGGTCAAGATGTTGATTTACGATATATCGCGGATGTAACTGAAGGTTACACTGGCGCTGACTTATCGGGTCTGGTTAGAGCGGCTGCAACCTATTCATTAACCAATCACATCGCCAATGGCACTCTAGACGGGGATATATTTGTATCATTCGAAGACTTCAGATCTGCTTTATCTAAATGTAAGCCATCCATATCTCATAAGGAGCAATTGCATTACGAGAAGTTAAGAATAAAATATTCGGGTAGTGTATATGAAAGGGATATGTTGATGGAGACTGAACCTACGAATGAAGAATCCATGGATACTGTATAATATAAGTTTATGTTATAGATGATAGCATGTACCCATTTGTATCACGTCCTTATGATAAGTGTATTACAGTGCCAAAAATAATTTGGTGTTTTAATTTACTTTTAAAAATATTTAAAGAATACGTTTTTAATTGTTAAAAGCTTATTGATATACATGTATATAATATCCTAAAGGTAAATGATACCAAATAAAAATTCTGATAACAATTAATTTAAAATCATTAATTATTCAAAGTAAGAAAAGCATTATTAGGATATTAAATAAATAATTAAGTGATACAAATGTTAGAAATTTATACATTTAGTTTTACGCATTTTAATTTCAGTGACGAAATATAAATATTTTGATTATAACTGTCTTTTTTTAAATAGCTGAGGGCATTTGCTATATCAAAATAAAAAGATTTACATCGACATTAAACATTCATATAATTAAAACAATTAAAAGAACTAACCAAAACCTGATTGTTAAGTCATTAAAGTTTTTTTTACTCACCTGTATTCACTTTCATTTAAACCTAATATTTAAAAAAAAAGTAAATGTTCAACCTTTTTTTGTTTTCAATAAAAAGTATTTTATCCTATGAATATCATTCATCATCACAAATCATAAATTATTTTATTTGTTTTAGAATACTCAGTTTAAAAATGACGGCATTCTTTATTAACACTTATATAACGATAACGATAAAAAAATCTCTTATTACAGATTATACAAATAATCATCAATTTAATAACTTAATTAGTATTCGATCCTAGTTTGCAGACTTATTAAGGTATTTCGATTATTTATAAACGTATATATTTTATTAGTGAATTAAAGCCAAATACACACTTGATACTTACCTGTCAACATAAATAAATTTGGAACTTTAATTAAGTAAAATGATTGTTAAAAAACATAACTCACCGAAACAATTTGAAAAGCCTTTTTTTCCCATTCATGATAAGGTTCGTCAAAGTGAACCATTTCATTCGTTATTTTGTATTCATAGCTATTTGTGGAATACAACTTTACTGTACGTGCGAACGTTAAAAGGCTTTCGTTTTCGGCCAGTGTCTCGGCAGTTACTTTGAACACGCCGTTTATTGTGAAGATTATGGATGTATCCTTTGTGAATTTTATTAAAAAAATTAATCGTATTTTATTTACATTTTATGGTATTTTTTTTAGGGCAAACTAAGTTTTTTAAATATAAAATACATAACTTACTGTAGAATAAATAACGTCAACAGTGAACGTGGAGGGATCATGCTGTATATTCGGCCATTTTTTCAATAATTTCAAAATATTAGAACTACCCAGTATATAGTCAAGGTCGCCGGTCAGAATATTTCTACTTTTAATAAGTAAGTTCAAGGCCAGCTTGTTTGACGTATTGTAGCCTGTAAATGTACAATTTTATTTTATCATTTATTTAAATAAGGTCTATTATTATGAATATTTATTTCTCTCGTCAAAAAATTCTGAAAATGTATAAAAATTAATGACTAAATGACATTTGGCACACAGATAGTTCAAGTATTTTAAAACAGAAGACATTTATTATGTATAATTAATTGTATTACAGTTGTGTTTTTATGAAGTCATACGAAAGATGAGAGATGGCGCTGTCTGTATTAATTTCTCTATGGATTTAATTTCGACGTCTATACGGACTAAGTCGAGAGAAAAATGATTAATTTACTAAAAAATGTATACGTACGCAATTGTCCTCTGTGAGTTACAGTCATAACGGCGTTATCAGCGTACATAGATTGCATAGATCTTCTCTCATCAGGACTACAGTCCAACAGAGGAAAAAATACTTCTAGAAACTTCTCAACAATATTCCTACAATGTTCTGGACAATAATTCTGTATCGTCTTTGGAACAAAGTCGTGGATTATTTGAATTCCATCCTGTAATTGAAAGTATTATTTTGAAGTTAACCATTGCTTGTTTAAATCTCTGCTCGTTGCGACTAATCTCTAAAATGGCTGAACCGA
>JAAAKD020107493.1:0-13433 GCA_010014825.2 Danaus melanippus | reverse complement strand
CAGTCAACTGTTCGAAATTGCCACCGGAAATCAAGGCAGATATCGTCAATAAACTTCTCGTATGAGGAGCCAATTCTGCCTCACGTGACCAAACTTCACCAAATAATACATCATCATTCAGTTGCGCAAATTTCGCGCAAATTTGCCTAAGTTATCTCTTCCTGCTGTTTGTTTCTTTACCATATCGATCGACTCCTTCATCTATTTTAATAAAATGCTGATTTAACCAATTTCGAATAGCTATATCCGCTTTAGCTACTCTTGAACCACGAACAGCTAATCCAGGATAAACAGTTGCTTCAGGACAAGTCTTTTTAAAGTCTTCTAGGCTGTTGCCAAATCCTGAGCCTTCATGAGTACAAAACGGAAAAATACTCTTCCCTTCCAATCGATGATCTTTTAAAAAACTCGCTAGGATCATCGGGTATGTGCCCCACCAATTTGGAAAACCGATAAACAAAACCCGTTCTTTAAAAAACGCTGCCGATACCTCTTGATAGAGGGGGAAATCATTAGCCGCTTTTTCTTTTTTTGCTAGCTCGACCATTGTTTGGTAGCTTTCAGGGTAAGGATAAGCCGGTTCAAGGGAATAGAGCGGGCATTGTAAATTTTCTGCTATTTTCTCTGCTAGAACCTGCGTATTTCCCACTATCAGCTTTTTTCGCTGCCCTTCAAAAAGATTCTCCCCTGCTCGTGAATACACAAGTATTGCCGGCATTTTGCCACCTCCTTGGTTTCTCTTCTTGGTATATTTAATAGTAAGGCAAAGCGGAGCCTTTGAATAATGCTTTCTATAAAAAGTCCCTATGCTTATGAAGCATAGGGAGAGGTGGAAGAAAAAAGAAGCGAATTACTCCACTTCTTTTGGCTTTTAGGATGCAATTATTCAAAAGCGTCACGAAAGCGGGAAATGAACGCCGTCACAACCGGCGACATCACACGATTTCTTTTCCACACCAGGACACAGCTGGTTTCGATTTGTGGGACTAAAGGCAAAAATTTGATCGTTTCATCCCTCCGTTCGCCGACTGCTCCGCTGATGGTCAACGCCGATCCAACATGGTTTTCTACTAAGGAAAAGACATTGAAAATCAAGTTATATGTTCCAACGATCGGTAATTCTTCTATTGGTATTTTTGACCATTGGCTGAACATTTGCTGCACTTCCGGACGCCTTGACACTAGCAATGGCACCCCTTTGATATCTTCTGGTGTAATCTCTTCTTTATGGGCGAGAAAAGAATCAGCCGATGTTAGTATGCCCCAAGTTTCTTTTCTTGGTAGAACGATTTTTTCGTATTTCTCGATTTCGATGGGTTCGATCAAAATCGCCAAATCCAATAAGCCTTTCTCCAAACGCTCGTTGATATCATCTCCTGTGCCACTGTGGATATGAAAGCGGACATCTGGAAAGTCACTGATAAATTCTTCCAACATCAAGGAAAGCGTGTCGGAATTATCTGCTTCGACACAGCCAATTGTGAAATGACCACTAAACAACTGTTTCTTACGATCTTCAAACTCTTGCATGGTTTGATCCGTTAGACTCAATATCTCCTCGGCACGGCTTTTTAAAAAACGACCGGCTTCCGTTAAGAGCATTGTACGATTATCACGAATGAAAAGAGCCGTTCCTAATTCATCTTCTAATTCTTTTAATTGGCGGCTCAATGTCGGTTGGGTGATGTGGAGCACTTCTGCGGCTTGTGAGATCGTTCCCTCCTCTGCAATCGTGAAGAAATATTTTAATAAACGAAATTCCACTAAATCGCCTCCTCTTTTTTGCAACATTTTAACTCTTAGCAATGAAAAGAATCATCCTTCTTTTTGGTCTATTCATTTCTAATAATAACAAAGAATCGCTATTCCAGCGAATCATACTAATAAAAAAGAATAAAACTGCAGAATTTTAAGAGGATCGTTTTATGGAATGACATGAAAAATTGTTCGCACAAACGAACAGGTTTATCAGCTATATACTTTTGCGACACTTGGTATAGGTTATATGAGTATCTTGGTATGATTCTTCTTACAATGACTTGAAGGAATACTATTTTCTCGTTCTCATAGGATTCATGAGTCAAACACACTTGTTTACCATAATAACATTATGTTTCTTTTAGTTTTAAAACATAATGGACTATTAGCCGGTCAAGAAATATCTATTAAACCGTAATGTTCCTAGTACCCAAGTTCATCGAGCCAATTCAACAGATTGGGTTCAGCGTCTTCAACACTTCCCGCTCTTGCTGCAAAGCCTTCAAGAAAGTCATACGCTGGATACAACGTTTGAAGTTCATTTTGACTATTGGTCAGTCCACTTCCCCCATGGGTTGCAAAAGGAATAATTTGTTTATCCGTAAGATCATAGGCTTCAAGAAATGTTAACACGGCTCTTGGGGCACGGTTCCACCAAACGGGAAAGCCGATAAAGAGAACATCCACTTCAGTCATTTGGGCAACGTCAGTCATCAATGTTGGTCGGGCATCTTCTTCCACCTCTCTAGTGGCAAAAGCTGTATGTTCATCGTAAACGTTAGGGTAATCTACTTCTGTTTGAATCGAAAATAACTCACCTCCTGTTTGTTCAGCGATCATCTCTGCTATGACTTGGACATCTCCTACTAAAGTGTTATCGATCACATTAAAACTACTTCCAGAAACTGCTTCGACTGCTGGTTCATGCTCTAAATTTTCTGGTCTTGTGAAGTAGGCGATCAAAATATCGGCCTCCCCATCAATCCCTGCTTCTCTCATTTGTTGCGTAACGGTGTCACTAGTACTTGTTTCCGTTGTACCAATGTCTAGTTCTTCATTCGTTAGATCACTGCTGAATCCTGCAAGAAAAATCATAGCCAGATAAAGACCTTTTGTCCATTTTCTCATCGTACTGCTCCTTTCATCTTCCATAAGTAATGGTAGTTTCAGTATATTTCTTGAAGTGGACTTTAAGGCAAGGCATTCAGATATATCTTGTCTTAATTTTTACACTTTTCTCACAACTCCCTCACAAAAAGTCATTCCTGCAAAAGCACTTATAAAGCCGTAAACAGTATTTTGTCTAACAACTTTTCCATTTATCTTTCGGGTTTTCTCAAATATGCGACGAAAAAGTCAACGCATTTATGGTAAAAAACGTTAGACAAGCAAAAATAAAATAGAAGCGCGTAAGACGGATTTTAAAAGGATCATTATATGATAAACTAATCCTAAATAGGATAGGAGTGATTGAATGAACGTTTTCTTTAGACCACCAAAAGAAGATGATATTGATCAAATCATGCAGATCGAAAATGCAGGATTTACAGCGGATGAAGCAGCATCTAGACTAGCGATGATGGATCGAATACATACAATTAGTGACAGTTTTATTGTGGCAGTAAATGAAAAGGATTGTCCGATCGGCTACGTTGTAGGGCCCATTATTTCTAAACGTTATCTCTCTGACGATCTCTTTGAAAGTACTTGTCCTAATCAACTTTTTGGTGGCTACCAAAGTATTCTTAGCTTGGCTGTCGCTCCTGATTACAAAAACTGCCAGATTGGTAGTAAACTACTGTCAGCCCTTGAACAACAATGTCGTCTTCAAAATAGAAAAGGAATCACATTAACTTGTTTAGAATCATTGATTCCATATTACGAAAAGCACGGCTATCAACTAGAAGGACTGTCAGAATCACAACATGCAGGTGTTGCTTGGTATAATATGGTGCTAGAGTTGGACGATATGCCTAGTGAATTATAATAAAATTTGTATACTAGATAAAACACCCTTCAAAAGCTAGGATAAATCGCTTGCTTTTGAAAGATGTTTCATCTCGAATTAATATTTTTTAAGTTCTTCACTTAAACCTACTCTGATTTTTCTTGCTAACTTTTCATCCGTCAACGCTTTTTTAGTATTCGAAAGCAACATAACTCTTGATTCAGTGGAGTCCATAATATATTTCCTCTCCCACTGGTCTTGATCTGGACCATCGCCAATGATGCGAATGTAAGACAACAGACTTTTGATCATCTCTTTTGTCAATGTTAGATTAGTATAGCCGTCGTTTTCATAAAAATCATACCATGTATCACTTGGATTTTCTTTCAGTATTTGAATTAGTTGATGGATTTCTTCTAACGCATCGAAAACTTTTACAAATACAAAAACCATTTCTTCCCGATCAATCATCTGATAAGCGTCTAACAAATGGAGCAATGCTTTTAATGTTTTGCATTGAACAGCTACTGAGAGGTAAATATCATTAAAAAAGCGAGCATTTTGTGCATGTTTATCCTGAAGGGATAATGTAATCTGCTGGCATCTCAGCAATAGATTCTCCCAGGATGCTATCTTTTCTCCTACCATAGAGAAAATTTCATTGACTTGCTCCTTGATTTTCCGATCACCCGTCAACCATTCTATCCTCGGAATTTTTGTTTCTTGCTTGAGCCAAGATTGAATAATTTTTCGAATCAAATAACAGGCAAACTCGTCCCCAGTGGTTTGATCCTCATGCGTTCCATAGCGGATAACCGCTTCAAAGTAATCTTCATAGACAGCTTGGATCTCTTCTTGCTGATTTTGATAGTATTGTGTTACATGCTCTGAAATTATCTTTTGATTGGTTCGTAACTGATAATCTGCTCGCCAGAAATTCGCTATTTCTTGTAAGAACAAAATATGCGGTTTTATGTTGCTTGTATTGACTAAGACAAACTTATCCATCTTGACTTCTCTAACCGCCATTAACTCTCTAGAAACAAATTCTGGGCTATTAGGCAAGATCGTCAAGAAATTAGATGCTTGTAAATCATGAAAGGCAACGTGATAATAGATTCCTCTTGAATGATTTGGTTTTGGTGTGTTTGTTAACACCTCATCTCGTGGATCGTGATTCTCTTGTCTACGAGAAACCATTTTACCATAACCATTATCCGCCCAAATTTCAATCACATCATCTGGAAGCTCAAGTAAGCCAAGATTAAATAATTCCGTCATCTCACCATAAATGTTCATTGAACATACTGCATGAGGATCGACTTCTTTAACCATATGATATTGCAGATGGACGATTTCGTTGATCACTGCTGCTTTTTCCGCTGCTGACCACTGTCGATCAAGATCTTCTGCCCAAAAAGGACAATCCCCTTGTCCGCGAAAACCAAGTGTGTAGATAACCTTGGTACCTTTTTGCTCGTGTAAGGCTTTTTTCCATAATTCCTGAAAAAACTCAAAATGTTCCTCGTATGAAGCCTTCAAACCAGGATACCTTCTAGCAAACATCTCAGCGCCTAGTGGCTCGGCATGATGATGTGTATAGATCAACCCCATCGCTTGTGCACTTTGTCGATATCTATGACTGTTCTTATCTGTTCCCGGGATGATAACATTTCCACCTAAACGTAACAAAGTTTCATAAATACGTTCCCAGACATATTCATTTGAACCATTATCTTCCCATTGATCCAGCAGCAACTCATCATTGACGAACCAGCCCCGATAGTCCGTTGTAAAATCAGGTAATTTTAAGCCAAAATCTGTCCATTCAATAAATGGCTTTTTTATTGGGGGAATATCCATGAAATACCAAAAGGGCTGAACATCTAAAATTTTATGAGAGATTTCAAGAATCCCATACATTAATCCTAACGGTGTTTCAGCACACACTTTTACTTTATCTGGCGATACGAAAAGTATATGAAAAGCATCCGTTTTATTTTTTTCATCAAGTAAAACCAATTCAATTTCATTTGTTTTCCTCGTGTCTGTCACAACGGTTAAAATATCACGCTGTAATATCTCGCAAGCATGTCCAATCACTTCATTTTCCATCTGTTTTGATGTGACAGAAGTATTTTTCGAAATGAAAAATGTTGTTTCCATGTAATCACCCGTTTCATCTATATAGTTTATTATTTTATCTTCAATAAAGAACTTTCTACTATGTTGTAATAGACAATCGAATTGCTTATCAGCCATAAACCTCTCGTCACTATTTTCTGCAAAAATGTTTTTCAGATGGTCTAAACGTTTTGTTAACTGTTTACTATGATACCGCTCATAAATTTAGAATAAGCGAAAAGCTTGTCTAAAAAAATAGAGAAAGTCGATGAAAAAAACGAAAAAACAGACTTTCTTTGTTTTTGGATTTTCCCCGTCCCCCTTTAACTAATGTTTTATCTTGTCGTTGTAGAGCATGATTTTTCATGCCTATTCACCTTGGCGTGGTTAATCATATGTACAGCAAACAAGCCCACACTCATAAGAGCATGGGCTTAGTGAGATCATTGTCAATTCTAAATCTTCAATTGAAATCAAGCTTTTATCATTTCAGATTTCAATTACTGAATAATGGTGACAATTTCTTATTTTTGTTCAATTACATATACTTCTCAACTTCATCAATTTCTTTTTGTAGTGCTTGTTCATCGTACTTTTCATACTTACCGGCTTCGTGTGCGATCTTTTTGATTTCATGAATCGCTTTTTTCTCAACGATCCATTTCTTCATACTATGTTTTTTTGCGTCTGCATCTAGTGTGTCTAATTCAGCTAAATTCTCATCTAACTTATCAAGAACCTCTGCAATCTTTACCAATGCTTTTGCTTCCTTTTCTTCATAGTTTGTCATAGATATCACTCCTTAAGTATTTGATATATTTATCTTACTGCTGTAATTAAATATTTTCAAATTAAATGTACTGTTTATCACAAAGTTTTATCTTATTCTCACTGACGAAATAGAAAACATTAGATTCTTGCAATATTCTATTCATTTTACATTTATTTTTATCCTTAAAGATTTATCATAAGAGAAGTATCGATTATATAAAAAGATGATTTAGTGAATTAGCAAACATTCGGTGTATCTTTTATGATAAAGTCATTTAGCTTTTTTACTTTCTTATGGTTGCAGCAAAATTTTCCCGACACTTTTTCCAGATTCTAAATAATCATGGGCAGCTTTTCCGTCAGCTAATGAAAAAATGGTTGGTTGACTGATTTTAATTTGATTCTTGCTAAAGTAAGTAAATAGTCGGGTGCTTCTTCTCTCCCGCTCTTGAAAACTTGTTAAGTAATCCCAGAGATCCCCGGTCAAAATACTTTTTGATTTTGATAACAAGGGAATAAAGTCGATCGCTGGCGGATTTCCGCCTGCCATGCCAAAAAAGATAACCTTCCCTCTATTTTTGAGCAAGTCGACACTTTCGGCTAATGTATGTCCAATGCCATCATAAACGGTATCAAAGAAAGAAGTATAGGTTTCTTGCCATTCTGTGTTTCTTAAAAAGACTTGTTTTGCTCCTTGATCTAAAGCCAGTTGTCGCTTTTCTTCCGAAGAAGTGACGCCGAAGACTTCTAGGCCATCTGCGGTTAAGAGTTGCGATAAAATTTGTCCGACGCCACCACTTATCCCATGGACGAAGACCTTACTATTATTCACATTATTGCCAAGATCATGAGCTGAAAAATCAGCTGTCAACCCTTGCAGGCCAATACTGGCTGCTAATTCAGGTGGTATACTAGATGGAATACGGATGGCATTTTCCTCAAGAACAGCCACCAATTCTGCATTAGCAAAAGGAACATCCACAAAAAGAATCGTTTCCCCTAGCTGAAACTTAGAGACTGATCTTCCTTTTTGAATAATCTTCCCTACACCTTCATAGCCATTAATTAGAGGGTTTCGGGATTCAATATGATAGCTGCCCTTTCTTCGATAAATATCTGCATAATTCAAACCAATATACATCATTTCTATCAATAGCTCATTTTCTTGAATGACGGGATCAGGCAAATCCCCATATGTTAAAACAGTTGAATCACCGAATTCATTAAAATACAACGCCTTCATGCGCAAATCCTCTCCTATCTTCAGTCTATCGAAATCGTCCTGTTCTGTCTAAAATCAGAAATCTATCAATCGCCAAGCTTTCATAGAACGGAACGGTATAACAATCAACCGTTTGAAGTTTCATTAGCTATCTTTTGTTCGACCCCCCCTATTTTGAAGGTACTCTCCTTCTACGCCACTAGATGCCATGCGTCAAAAGAGAAAGTTTTTTTGGTTCGTCATTATCCATCTTAAAACGGTTATGAATGGATCCTGCATATTAATTGATTTATTAAATAGTCAATCTAAGAGATGTCTAGCTATATTACTATACTCTTAAACGAAGTAAAGACTAGAGTAGTAATCATTGATTATTAAAAAAACGTTTATGTTATGAGGAAATCATTTTTTATAAAAGCGAATTCGATCTGTATGTGCTGGTATCTGATTATAAACTGATTCCCAAACACCCTTTCGATAGACTTCATATTCTTCAAATAAAAAGGGCAAACCATTCGACTGAGCAATATCCGCGCTATCCATCAATTGAAAATGTAAATGGGGGGACGTAGAGTTACCTGAATGTCCAACATTTACTAGTTTCTCTCCTTTTTTGATTCGATCACCAACTACTCCTTTTATCGAATTCGTTTGTAAATGTGCAAATGCCATATAGATATTATTTTGGCATTTTAAAACCAGATAATTCCCGGCAATTTGACTGAAGTCGTCATTATACTCGTTAAATGAGTTAGCATTTTTTATAGCAATTGCCGAATCCACTATCCAATGCACAACAGCACGTTCCGGAATACCATCTCTAATCGTTACGATCTCACCATCACAAGGCGCAAAAATCGGTTTCCCCCAACCATAGCATTTATCTAACGGTACTCCAAAGAAAAAATACCTAGTAAAACTAGTATTGTAAAACGGCTTTCTTTCCTTTTCCCAATCAACTTGCACAAAATCAAATGCAAATCTTAATCCCATACGATTAGTACCGTGACTAGGGATTTTCTTTACTGGTGTAGTAGGTGCTTGCCATTCCCCTCTAAGTGGAAATTCTATAATAATCGATCGTTGCTGGTCTTTTATCACCACTGATTCCTCCTTTCAAAAAAGCCTCTTCAGTCTCTTTTTGAAAAATTATTTTTTTGAAGTCCACTTTTCTTTTGGTCAAATTTTCCCAACTTCGTAGAAAGAGTTTCTTGCTTCTTTTTTATTTCAGGAAAGAGTGAGCGATTGGAAACCTAAATGGGTTCTATTTCTTGCTAATTCAAATAAATATCTTTATTTTTTGCCGGTGTTTTTCATTAATCTATCAACATACTGATTGTTCAATCAAAAAATTTTTCTTGTATCCCCAGCATAATTTCATCTTCTGTTTTTTTATCGGTATCGTTGGCGAAATCATAATAATGAGGCTTCTGATCGTAGTATATTTCTAATTTTAAGCAGGATTCACTTTCATCAGTAAACAAATCAATGGGAATGTCATAAGAATCTGTAGGAATAAGATAGTAAAATAGATTGGATCCACAATTTCTGCAGAATCCTCTCTCTGCCCAATCAGAGGATTTGTATCTTGTAACTGATTCCTCAGAAGTGATGGTGATGTCTTCACCGCTTCCTGCTGAAACAGAAAGAAACGGTCCGGACCCCCATTTTCGACACATGGAACAATGACAAGCACTAATCTCCGAATGAAAATCTTTGACAATGATAGAAACTTTTCCGCATAAGCAAGTGGCTTTTTTCAATGAATTTCCTCCTTTTAAACAAATTTCCTTTGTCATTTTTAAACAAATCGTTTTGCAGCAACTTTTTTCAAATTATTGATACATTTGGCTAGTTCGGCTGTATTCATTTTAGCCTTCTCTAAAGAGAGGATCATCATATCACAGACAGAAATGATATCCTCTGACGGTTCAGGATTATTCAAAATAGCTCTTACATCATGTTCTTCTTGATGATCGATCGAATGAAGTAAGCGCAAAATGGCTTCTAATGAATATTTTGCTGCGCGTAATATACGAATGATTTTTAATCGCTTTAGATCGTCTGCTGCATAAATGCGATACCCATTTTCACTTCGCTTTAGCGATAACAAGCCGTTCAACTCCCAGTTTCTTAACGCATCAGTTGTTACGCCTAAGTATTCAGCTGCTTCACTCCGCTTTAAAGAAATGTCTTCCTCTTCAGTCGTTCCTTTGATCATATCTTCAACGATATGAATTGCTTCATTCGCCTCATCGATTTCTTGATCAATAGCCAATACATAATCATGGAGCAATGCTGTGGCTGAAGCAAATTCATATTTTGCCAAGGCTTTGATCAGCTCTCTCATCATTGCTCTTAAACCAGATTGGAGCACCTCGACCTGAAAAGCAACTTTTGCTGTTCTTATCAATTCAACATGATATTCATTGTAAATTCTATAGCCATTTTTCGCTCTTTGAGGCTTAGGAATCAGTTCCCATTCCTCATAGCGTCGAATCGTGTTAGGATGAAAACCCACTAGTTTTGCTACCTCAGACGTTTTATATGTTTCCATCCGTTTCTCCCCCATCGTTCAAAATAAAAAGTGTTAATTCATGAAGTGCTCTGGAACAGCTTGTATACAAAAGATTGCTTTTTGATGATAATTGTTCCTTCCTAATATCAGTCAGGATAACTTGGTCGAACTCCAAGCCTTTAGCATATTGTGGCGTCGTGACAATGATTCCTTCCGTCATGGCTGTAGACTGCTTCCCAAAACGAGTGACCTCATAAGAAGATAGGCTTTTTTCGATTTTAGCAACTTCATCCCAAGTTTGGCAAATGATGCCGCAGGTTTTATGAGCTGACGATTCAAATCTTTCTATTATTTTTGTCAGCTTTTCTTGTTTTTCCTGTTGGTGATCAATATAGTTCAACTCAACTTCTTTATTATGACGTTCAATCGGAGTAAGTGCATTATTTGCCGTAAATTGTTTAGCAAATTTAATTATTTCATAGCTGGACCGATAACTGGTATTGAATGTGACTACACGGTTGGTTGAAACAACGGTTTGTAGCCGCTCCAAAAAATTCATTTCCGATGTCAGTAAATCTTGATTGACATCTCCACAAATTGTTTTTTGGCAAGGAAACAAACGATCCAACACATAAAAATGCAACAGCGAATAATCCTGCATTTCGTCAATAACAATATGTTTGATTTGTCGGTTGGGAAGGATTCCCTCAATGTTCATTTTGAAATAGAGATATGGAAATAGATCTGCATAATCAATCTTATTTTTGTTTTGATTAAAAGGAATCTTTTTTGACGTCAAGAAGTTCACGTACTCATTCAAGCTAGTTGTTATTTGCAACCTGCTTAGCAACTCTTTTTCTATTGCTTCGCTTATATGATTTTGGTCATTTTCAGGCACGATCTTACTTAATTGCCGTGCTAATTGCTTAGTTCTAACGAATAATGCACTTTCTGAAAGAGTAATATTTACTTTTTCCAATTCTTTTTTTGAAAATGTGTAGTGATGATCAACGATAATATCTTCGGAAAATAATCTATTATTGAGCTGTTGGATATGGTTTTTCAAAGACAAAAAGAATTTCTCAGATCTTTTATATAAAAAGGTTTTTGCCTCTTTTGACATTGGCTTTTCTATCATTTGATCTATTTCATCCTGTTTATCAGTTACTTTTAACTTTTCTTCGATCATTGGTTGGACAAGCTGGGTGATTTCAAGCTGATTTAGCTCGTCTTCTCCTAATTCAGGCAAAACAGTTGAAATGTAACTGGAGAAAACATCATTCGGTGATAGAATCAAAACATCTGAAGCCTGTAGTTCTTCTCTTTTTTGATAGAGTAAATAAGCAATTCGATGGAGTGCGATAGATGTTTTTCCGGAACCAGCAACACCTTGGATAATCAAGTTCTTGGCTTTTACATCTCTGATTACTTCGTTTTGTTCTTTTTGAATCGTGTGGATAATGGTCTTCATTTCACTTGAAGTGTTTTTACTCAGCTCATTCATCAAGAATTCATCGTTTACTGTGTCATCTGTGTCGACAACAACTCTAAGCGCTCCATTTTCAATTTCAAACTGTCGCTTTCCTTTTAAGTATCCATGAAATCTCTCCCCTAATGACTCATAGTAGGCAGAACCTAAACTAAAATCATAGTATAATGAGGAAATCGGTGCCCGCCAGTCATAGATCAGCTGCTGTCCAAATTCATCCGCAAACCCGTACCTACCAATGTAAAAATTTTCTACATCTTCGTCATCCTCAAACTGAAACTTAATTTTTGAAAAGTAAGGTGCTCCTTTTAAATATGCTAACTTTTTACTGATATTCGTTTCAAAGTTATTACGCTTATCAATAAAACTTAAGTTTTGCTGGTGATTGTAAACTTCATATTTGTCTAATTCATTTTTATAGTCAACTGTATATTTTTTGATATCTTTATAAGCTTGTTCATTAGCATTGACAGTTCCATCAACTTGTTTTATTTTTTTCTCAATTTTTGTTATAACTTCTTTTAAATGCTCATTTTCTTTCGTATTTAACATGATAAATTCCCCTTTCTCAATGATCTTATCAAGAAAGGGTACATTGGTGGTTTAGTGTAGGGTTTGGAAATTTTAAAATAGATTGATTGTTCTTTTTCTAATTTTCTTTTAAAGTGATTCTCTCATTTTCAATCAGTAATCATACGTATCAATTTCACTAACAGCTTTTTCAAAGTCTGATTGATGCGGTAGAACTTTTTTTTCTTTTGGTGGGAATGTTTTGTCAAAATCATTTAAGATGGATTCATCTGGATACATCGCTTCTGAAAAATGAACACTGCCGCTTATGCCATCTAATGCACCTTCAAATAGAGGCAATGCCATTACGCCAGTATAAAATTTACCATCAGGCATTGATATATTATATTTCTTTGTTCCTACAAATCCATATGGATGGTAATGATACGTAAAGCCGCCAAGAATAATGGCATTAAAGCCTAGTCTTTTCGCTTCAGCAAGTGAGTGCTCAATCAGCATGCGACCATACCCTTGCCGATGATACTCTGGCGAAATGCTTACTGGTCCGAAGGTTATAATTGGATGTACTCCGCCATCCTTATCGATCACTTTCGCTTTTGTATAAAAAATGCTGCCGATGATCTCATTGTCTAATGCAATAACGAAGGACAACTCGGGGATAAAGTCAGGATGTTTTCTAATGTTGTGAACAAGTAAATGTTCGACTGCTCCTGGGAAATATAAATTCCAAAATGCTTCTCGTGTGATTTCTTCCACTATTCTATAGTCTTTTTCTTCTTCATGCCTAATTGTAATAGTCATAATTTCCTCCAAAAGTATTTCTTTTCTTTTTTTACAAAAGATAACTGACTTAATTGTCTAATCCTCGAAATAGTAGGAGAAGGCCTAGACTATAGTCAAAGATCTTTATTTCGTTTCTATACTATCATCGTTGAACTAAAATACCACATGATAGCTCGTTTAAATACTAATCATACCCGTGGTGCTAGTTGATTTTAGAAACGCCCTAAAGAGTATTTCAATGTTTCTCCGTACCGTTCTTGTGCTTTAGAAAGCATTAAACAGTAGACAA
>JAAAKD020107399.1:0-13485 GCA_010014825.2 Danaus melanippus | reverse complement strand
GCTGGGATTTGTGCGGCCAACAGGGTCGTCGACCGACAGTAGACGACTTGCAGCTAATCTGTGACTTCGCGAGTCTCATAGATCCCAAAGAGGCGCAGACATTCGCCGCCAGGCTAAGTGCCTTCGACGGCAAATCCTCTGGCTCGCATGTGAGCAATGTGCCAGCACGCCGGTATATCGAGTACTGTCGGAGAGTTTCTAGGCAATAGCAATTAGTAATTTTGATTAGGCATCTCAGATACTCCTTCCAAGACCCTGACAATAAACATATGACCTTCAGTACAGACACAAATATATTCGAATTTCACCGAAACTACATATACATATATAGACAACACCTTCGTCGGCGACGTCGAGGTTCCAATTCAACACGTCGATCCGGTGCTCAGCCGTTGAGGAGCGTTATGCAGACTCTTCGGGCCCGACTTAAACGGGTAATCCCCGTCGCACCCTCCATCCGTCACGATAACGCTGTCAAATCCTATAGGGCTAAGAGCTAAAGTCACGGCCCAGCACACCCTCGAGGTGTGCCCGAGATGGGCTGCGCAGCGCCAAGGCCTTGTGGCGGCTTTCGGCAGAGTGGACTTGTCGCTTTCGAGTATCGCGGAGAAGATGCTCTAGAGTGACAGGTCCTGGCTGGCGGTGTCCTCCTTCAGGGATGCGACGGAGGCGATATCAACGCCTCCTCCAATAGCACTCCTGCTCTCCGGGCTGGGGTTGGGCTGGTAACCTGGCTCCTGTGAAAGCCCGGCGTCGTCGGGGCGATCCTAATTGCCGGGATCGCCCTCTTTCTCCGAGAAAGTAAGCCCGGTCTTTGCTAGGACCGGCCAGTGGCTGGTGTGCCCTGTCGCTGACAGATCCGGGGTACACCGACATAGCGGCCGATGGCTTTCGCAGTGGTTTTAGTGAGTAGGGGCCTGCCCTGGCCGAGTCTCACACATCCCATCCGGTACCACCAAGGCTGGTTGGACGGCTCGTAAAAAGTGTTTCCCTGCGACATCAAAAAAAAAAACAAGAGCTAAAGTCAAGTAGAAACTAAAAAAAAAAAGAATAAAAATATTCCCACTCGAGCCGTTATAGCGATCGGTCTACTTCAAAATAAAGAATTTCTTATAAGATTTACGGCATTTATACAAAAACCTGACAAACTGAGGATACATTATAATAAGGTATGTGTGATGTCAGTAGTGCTGACGTCATAATTTTTAAAAACACTAGTGGACCAGATATTCCGTCATATATAAAACGTATAATATTTCCATTCTCACATAATTCACACCTAACTCATTCAACTATTTTTCTTGGCTTCAAAGACATAAAAAATTATAAATTTATCAAAGCTGATAAAATATTGCTTTGTACTTTTTAGCTTTTAACAGACGTTTTGTATCTAGACTGAATGATATGTACATACGAGTTTATCTTAAATCTAAAACTTAAGTTTCATAAAATTTTTCATAATATTTAAGTATCTACAATTAACTTTGAACGTAAAAATTCAGGAGTGTGTTGTTATTTTTTAATATTCTGGTTTTAGTTCTCTTTCAATTACTGATATGATCGTTAATTCGGTTTGAGATCTGTAACTTGAATTAAAATAATTTTAAACACTATAAAATTGCCAAAAACCATCTGTGTTCCGGTCTTTGTTTATCTAAGTTTATTATAGTAACCAACAGAATACAGAGCATACAAAAATGTTAAAGACGTCTTCATAAAAAAAGTTTAAAGGGAAAAGTTTCTAGATTTTGGTAAATTCAGAAATAAAACTTAGATTTATTTCGATGTTGCAAATGTCAATTATCAACTATGATCTATTTATTAAGTATACTATACGTATAAGATTTAGAAATGGATATGCGGCATTCAGTTTGGAAAATAATTTCCGTATTGACCGTTGTGGTTAAACGTCATCGGGTGTAATTGAGAAAAGTTTCGTTTTATCTGATGTTGTATTTAGAAGCATGAAAGTAGTGACATGATATATAAAATAGTTCCCGAATAAAAGATATTTTTAATTTAATGAAAATAAAAAAGTCAACAAAATCTTATCGCCTTAATTAAGCCATGTGGAACGCTTGAAGCGTGGAATCAAGTGTCATAAATTATTCTTGTCAATTTAATAAAGTGTAAGCCTAATTAGCTACAGGCATTCCTCAATGCAAAAATAATAATAATCATAGGTTAGCTAAAGCTAAATAGTAAATATATTGAAATAAAATTTTTGATAATTTGATTTGACGAAACTCGACACAGTTATTTAAATAAACTTATACGATTATTCTTTTTTTTTTAATTATTTAAGTCCAAATCTGTCTCATAATATGTTATTTGAATTTGTTAGTGAAATAAAATGTATAATTAGTATTTTGTAGACATTTAATACCATCCTATCTCAATTAATGTGGTAATGAAAATAACAAAAGCAGTTCATATATAATTTTAAACATTTTATGTGGAAAACCACAAATCTTATATTGAAAACGGTTTTTAAACGTTCATTTTGTATGTCAATATGGGAATATGACAAGTTTATTAAAAGAAGATACAACGATAAAGTATTTAAATGTTACATTACAAAAATGAATTATTAAAAATAACTGTTTAAAATAATACTTTCCTTCATAACCATCTACAAAAACACAAAGTAAATATCGAACTCAGTAAAAAATAGGACAAAGATGAATTCATATTGTACTTTAATGTGTCGTATTTCAATTGGCAACACTTAAATCTAGAATGATAAATAAGGGAACTAGATTTTAAATATAATTTTAAAAGTCTTCCAAAAAATATAGATTTTCTGAATCCAATTACTTAAACAATTACGCTTCCCATGAAGGTATCAGTTCTTTATATAAATATCAGATCAAACAATAAAGAACCGTTTTTAGATGAAGCTGTTTTGCACTTACGAAATACATAATAAAACATCTTTGGATTGTGACATCTGTCCATTTACTTTTTTAAGAATATAGAGAAACTATTTATAAAACTTTCTGCAAATCACAATGTATTTAAATGGGATGACGTGTACAGAAGAGTTTTCTTGTTTCTTAGCGGTACTAGTTAATAATAAAATTGTGTATGTTTTTCAGGTTTCCCAGTAAGTAACATACATTCTTGTACAGGTAGCCGATGCAGATTTAAATCGAAATAAGTAATGTACATGTAACGATAATGTTAAAATCGCTATTTAATTACACTCCTCCTTATCATTCCTCTAATTATGATAGAAAATTAGCTTATAAAAAAACGGTTACCTTTGAAAATCATAATTACTAGACTAACTAGGAAATTTATAACTCGGTCATCAGATTTACACAACCGGTTTGAACACTACTTGGTAAGGAAATGATATTTAAATAAAACCCTATGTATGCTATAGTAAACTTTATCCTTTCTAAGCGTGAAGTTTTAAAAAAGTAGCCACTCACCCATAGCAGTAGTTTTAAAAAGTTTATCGTTTAAAAAAAAACATTTTTTTAATAAAAACCTCAGAGGCAAGTTTGAACTTTAGAGTTGTAATTTTATATTACGTTTTGTTAAGATATACTATTATTTTTTTTTAAAAGTATTGTCTTTTTTTCAATAGAAAACTAGAAGTTAATATTAAATGAATTATGTTTTGGAAGAAGATATTATAAAGAATATTTCTGTATTCCAACCTCAAAGAAACAAAAGGTTCATTTAATTAGACCTAATTGCATAAATAACTTAATATAATATTTAACCACAAATTTAATTGTTATATTAAATAGTACCAATGTGATTTTTCCGAGTCATATGTACTTTCTAAAAGTATTTAGACACCACTTACATATGGTGAAGGAAAACATCGTGAGGAAACCTGGACTTATAATTTCACAATTATAAGTTTGAATTCACCAACAAGTCTTGAGCAAGAGTGGTGATTAATGCGCAAACCTTCTCCATGTGAGAAGAGGCCTGTGCACAGCAGTAGGCTCTGATAGGCTTTAATTAATTATTTTTTTTTTAATTTAAAAAATTTTTAGTAATACCTATACGATAAACCAGCCTGTAAAAGTGTATTTGGAATTATTTTTACGAAGAAACACCCTAAACAATGAACATCTTGCCGTATAATACCGGCAAATCTGGAGGCAACTATTTACTTCTATTTTCAAACATCAAAACGAAATCTGACGAATTCTTTCTTGTCACGAATCTATTTCCAAAATGTAGTTAGACATGGTTTTCACCTGGAAAGATTAAGTTCAGTACAGAATTTTATATCTTAATTATTAAAGACGACTCATAAATGTATTACAGTTGTAGAGGGTGGTACACACTGTAGGTTTGACCTTCAAGAATGCAGTATCTCAGGACTTTTACAGGTAGCGGATATAGTACGTACAATGTGACATTTGTGAAATTAGACGCATGACCATTCAGATATTATGTAATTAATAAGTGTGTATGTATGTAGATTAAGGTTTAAATTGAAATCGATGTTAAAAATTGGACATTTCAAATTTTTCCGAATATTTTCCACAGAGAGACGAAACCTCTTAATATCCAATGGATTCACCGTGCGGGTGCCGGGTCCATCGAGTTGTAGGGAGAGGAGCTTCAACAATGCCTGGGACTTGCGACCCAGGTGTAGGTTTAGGGGGCTCCTATCTAACGTGCGTTATACGCTCACCTCCACTGTCCAAGCTCCCCTCTCTACCTAACCAAATTTAAAAAGAACCTACTAGGGCTGTCTTCGATGTACGTTCCAAGAATGTATTAATGTGAGTTCTGGACAGGACCAAGTGTTTTAGTAGGTTGTAGAGAGATTTCGCTGTTATACTTCTCGCTACCACTTCTACAGCGTACAAATCCACGACGAACCTATTTCGAGTGAGCTCGTTAGTGAGCGATATTTGTTGACCTTGATGATATGGTCTTTGGGGATGTTGGTTTCCCAAGGAACCGTAAGCTCTATCATCACAACGCGCTTTAAAATTTGCAAATACAAAAATATATCTGGTCTGGAGGCCGACGCAGAAATATCCTCGGGAATTTTGTATTTTTTTTTTCATACGTGTCCATCATGATAGTCTAATCCGAAGCCACTTTAAAGATGGACTAAGGCTTGACTTTTGATTTTGTAGCCCTAGTGCCTTCTCTCACAAAACCTACTGATCGCTTGTTTGTGGTTATTTCCCTTTGCGGTCTGGCTACCGAGAGACTAACCGCTTCACGTATGATTTCTAGAACCCTATCGTGATGACGCGAGTATTGACCGCTGTCCAGGAGTACCTTACATCATATCAGCAAATGCTTAGCAGTTCCAACTGCCTTTCCACAGATATAGCAAGTTTTTTTGGTACCCTTACCCCATCTTACTAAATTACTCTGACTGGGATAGTCATTTTGAAAGCATTAAGATAGAATTTTAGCAATGCTGGCGACCAATCATGAATTAAGGTGCGCCATTATTAGCACTAGCTAATGGGATGCAAAAATCTCCTATGTCTAACCGCTCGTTCTGTATTTCTAAATTCTAATACAGTAAAATCTAACACGAAAAAATAGCGCATTCACAATAAATTAGTTTTTTATTTATTTTTCATTCTAGTTTAATGATTTTAAATTTCTATGTACATTTTCTTATCGAAAAACCCCGAACATAACTACTGTTTCGTAACTTTTGGCACTCATTAATAAATTCACATCAATTTCTATTTTTAATGAATAAATCTATTTTTTAATTATGAAAAGCGTTTGAGATACTTCAATATGTATATGAACTAATTCAAGGTTTTGGAATCAAAAAAGAAGCTGAAGGAATTAATGGTGTCCTAGTTTATCCACTTTTGAAGGAAACTTGCTCACTATAAAACCTTTTAACATAGAACTTTGAGATTGGTGTTGATTTTCTAAATGTTTTCAGCAATAAATTTATCATTTGTGTACATATAAACCTTTACAATTTCTTAGAGATACTGGGCTTCTAAATCAAAGTAACTATTTTAATACAAAATATAACGTAATCGCATCAGAGATGCAAAAGACTTTAGAAAAAATAAGTCATCCAAGCCTAGCCTTAAGGAACAAGCCGTTTTGACGTAAAATTCCTAGAATGGGGCCGACGTCATATTAAGCGGAATGCAATTAGTCCGCCTACTAGACAGACCGACGACGGGATCATTGCGGCGGCATCTTGGTGGACTCCGAAATCACAAGTCCTGCAGTGGGTTATCATCGAGACTCATTGGATGATGGTAATGATAAAAATGGTCAAAATAATATTCGGTAATAAAATCCAATTCATAACTGTTGTACCACATACTATTAACATAACAATTATTATTATTTATGAAATATTAAGAAAGTAATGTATTTATATAAATTTCACTTTAAACATCAATATTCATGTTGAAATTTTCAGAGAGTGAACTAATATGCAAATTTTTATTGTCTCGCCTTTTACTAGCCCAGTAATATCATTATAGAAAATGATATAAGATCGATGTAGATCAACTATATGGCGAACATTAGCAAATAAGATTGCAACTATGAACTTAATTTAATAATCTTGTTTAAACATTAAATCATTAGAATTTGTTATTACCTTTAATATTTTCAACCATAATCAGATGAAGGCCAATTTGTTTTGGGTAATTCGGGAACGTTATCTCGATTATTTACTATATTATTTTAAAGCAAAAGTTTTTAAGTACGTAACTTGATATCTATCCCTGAAATTCTATTGTGCTGTCCATGGAGGTAACTAACTTTGCACCCTTATCAAAGTTCCAAAGTTGGTTATCTCCGATCTACCACTACAGCTACATGGCGCGCATTACCGGAAGTGCTCATATTATAATCAAAACTTCTGTGAAACTAAAGTGTTAAAATTATATGTCTATGATATAGATTCTAATCTTGTCGCTCAAATTTATCGTTTCACTACTTAAATATTGTGTTTTAATTAATTCTTATTTCCATTCCCAATTTTATTTATTTAAATCTTCAAGTAAACTACAATTAGTCATACTACTTAAAGTTTTCCCAAACTAATAAACAATATTTTAAAAATTCTCAAAAATACCAGTTTAATAAGCGTTAAGTAAGATATTGTTTTCCGAATCGAAACACGTTTTTTATAAAGTATGTAAGTAAGAATAGGATAAAAAAAGCAAAGACAAGAAGACACAATAAGCGCATTTTACGTTCATTCACAGCTGTACGCTAGGAAATTAAGAAATCCTTAGCGGTAGATAACAATTAAAAATACATTTTAAAAACAGACATTTTCATTCCATCTACCTGTGATCAAGGTTGGTACAAAGTAAACGGAATGTCAGGAGTATGTATTTTAAAATAATAAAAAGGACTAGTATATCCTAAAATAATAGTTTTATTTTTATTAAGCAAAGAAATTTTACTCTAGATTTTTACAAACAATTTACAAAAAGAAACAGAGTACTTATTTGTAATTGCTGCACCTAACAATAACTCTAATGAATAGTTAACCATAATAATTTATATTATAAATGTTTAATTTTACTTTTAAGCAAAATTAAACAATACATAAATTATTTACAACAATAACTTTTTGATATTTTTTTATTTGCATGCATGCATGCATTTGCAACTATATATATATATAGTTTAAGGTTTTCAAACTTCTTATGTTTCTACTTACATTATTCTTCTAATAAGAATAATAATAATAATAATCTTTATTCTTCTTCTTCTTCCTGGCAATTTCCCAGCTTTAGCTAGGGTCTGCCTTCCACGTTGTGAATAGTTTTGGCTAATTGTTTTTACGACCGGCCGCCTGCCTGACATCAACCCTCCTTGAGAATGCATTGATCAGTGATGTCTAAATACTCTTAGAAAGTACATATGACTTGGAAGAATCACATTGGTACTTGCCTGGTTTCGAACCCGCTCCCTCATGCATGAGAGGCGGACCTTTTAACCACTAGGCCACCACTGACTTCTAATCTGTAATTTCTACTGGTAATAATAATCTTTATTACCAGTAGAAATTAAAGATATTCCGAAAAAAAATTTACAGAGTAAATTACATGTATACAAAAACAAGAATATCTGTCCTACAGAGATGATTTCGATCTGTAAGTAGGACTGGCAGATACATACAACACAGACAATACTATTCAATATGTAATTACAATGATTTCAAAACTTAAAATCTACAATAACTTAATAAACTACATGAACTCATAGTTCAACATCAAAGTTTTTTATCCACTTGGACAGTTTTATTTTAATAGATTTTTTACTACCAACTAACATTTTTAGGTTATTTGGGAGTTCATTATAATATTTAACTGCAACGTAACGAGCGCTCTTTGACGAGATAGTTCTGTTTCTCTTTATTAATGAAATTGACTTATTTCTAGTGTTTACCACTATATTAAAATATTTATTCTTACATTCACCGTAGTGCAGCATTATAGAACTAATTATAAATGATTTTTTAACTCCCAGGACAAACTCACTGCTATTTTTTTTAATTAACTTATTTTGAAATCTGACTAATAAATTTAATACATTACTATATGCACCACCCCAACCATTTATACCATAATTAATTACACTTTCAATTAAGGCCTGATAAATTATTCTCAAAGTTTTCACATTCATAATTAAATTCAGCTTATAAAAAACAAAAACAAAGTACTTAATTTTCTTAATCAGCTCTTTTATATGATAATCCTATCTCATACATGACTCTATAATTATACCCAAGTATTTACAAAAATTTGCTCTATTAAGTTTTTTATTATCTATATATACATTAGAGATACTAGGAACACTGTTCGAATAGCATCCAAAAGTAATATAAGGAGAGTTGATTAATGCATAGCATATATATATAATATATTCAATATTTCCAGCCACTTAGTAGTTCTTTCATGAACTTCATTCAAACTTTTACCAGAGCAAAGAACTGCCGTATCATCAGCATAAGAAGCTATTGCATTGTCAGGTAGTTATTTAAAGATATCATTTATATACAGTATAAAAAGCAAAGGACCGAGTATCGTGCCCTGTGGTATACCAATTGATACTTTCATCCTTGTGCTCATTATATTGTTAATTTTTACACACTGAAACCTATTAGATAAGTAGTCTTTTAATAACTCAAGAACAACTCCCCTTATTCCATACGCTTCTAATTTGTTTAACAAGACCGAGTGGTTGACAGTGTCAAAAGCTTTAGCTAAGTCTAAAAATGTGACTATGGTAGGAGAGCCATTATCAAGTTTTTTATAAATATAATCAGTTATAAAACTTATTGCATCACTAGTACCTCTATTTTTAACAAAACCAAACTGTTTAACAGATATTACTTTGTGTATATCAAGAAAGCTGACTAATCTTTTATGTACTATTTTTTTAAAATTTTAGCTAAGTTTGATATTAATGATATTGGTCTGTAACTTGACGGCAACTGTCTGTCACCCGACTTAAATATGGGTACAATTTCAGCCACCTTTAATGCATTAGGCCAAATACACCTAGCCATACATAAGTTGAAAATATGTGCCAGTGACTCTCTAATATTACCAGCAATCGTTTTTAATATTTTTATTTTTTATTTTATTTATTTGAAACACCATCGGCATATTCACAATAACACTTATGTAATAACAGTACACGGACCAGTGCAGTGTGATACACCACTACAGGCATTTACAGCACTGTTAAATTAAATACAAAGTAATACACTCTTAAGTAATATTAAAAACTTATATAATATTAAAAACTTTAGCTAGAACAAACATAGACTAATAAGGTTTAAGGCCATATAAATACAATACAGGTAATAAAAACAAAGTAATTAATTATAAGCCAATAAAAATAATTTTCAAAAATAAAAGTATAATAACAACATATTAATGTACTACTCACTTACAGCGTATAATAAGGATTTCTTAAAACTAAATAAATTTTGGTGGTGGATATCGATGTCAAATCTGTTTATAGAATTGTAAGTTCTGATGCATCGAGTAATAGGTGAAAATTTTCCTGTATTCGTACGGTGTCTTGGTATA
This sequence comes from Danaus melanippus, assembly GCA_010014825.2. Taxonomy (NCBI): domain Eukaryota; kingdom Metazoa; phylum Arthropoda; class Insecta; order Lepidoptera; family Nymphalidae; genus Danaus; species Danaus melanippus. The sequence continues at coordinate 3,442 of JAAAKD020107399.1, read as the reverse complement.
GCGAACGTATTTTTGATGGGGTGTCGAGGTATATTACGTGGGACATACAGATTAATATTAGATATAAGTTCTGGCGATTGTATTTTGCCGTTTATTAGTTTATGCAGAAATAATAAGTCGTTAATTGAGCGGCGCTTCTCCAATGAATCCATTTTAAAATGCTTCAGACGTCTTATGTAATCCGCACGATATGGACAACTGTTATCCTTATACGCTAAAAATTTGGTGAAGTTTTTCTGCAGCCTTTCTACTCGGTTAGTATGAGTTTTATAACTTGGGTTCCACACTGGTGGTACATACTCGATAATGCTACGAACTAATGTGCAATATAAAACCAGGATAGCACGAATATTTTTAAAATGGCGACAAGTTCTTTTAATGAAACCAATTATCTTCCATGCTTTTTTAATAGTCCTATCTATGTGTTTTGTAAGTAGTAATTTTTTATCGATAGTAATGCCCAAAGCCCGTATTTCCTCAACTTCAGTAAGCCTATGATTAGCTATAAAATAAGCAGATGGCACTGTGTTTCTGTTTTTAGTTATTTTAAGGAATTGACACTTTGCAGCATTAAGTAGCATTCCATTAGAATTGCACCACTGTTACACAGAATCAAAATCATGCTGCAAAAGAGTTACATCATCCATAGTTTCTACACGTCTATATAGTTTAATATCATCAGCGTAGATAGAGTATTCACTGTGTTTAATGTAATCAGTAATGTCATTAATAAATAATATAAATAATATCGGCCCTAAATGTGAACCTTGAGGAACATCGGAACAAGCCAAGTAAGGACGAGACTTAAATCCCTTAATCACAACTTGTTGCTGCCTATTACTAACATATGACCCTAACCAAAGTAATAGTTTGCCATGAATCCCATATCTTTTTAGTTTCAACAACAATAAGAGATTATTGACTTTGTCGAACGCATTGCTAAAGTCAGTATAGATCGAGTCCACTTGAGTTCCGCTATCTACATAATTTGATACATCGTTAAGGTAGCACACAAGATTACTTAAAGTAGATCTACCCCGACAGAATCCGTGTTGTTTGGATGTGATAATTTTACTGCTATATTTCGATAAGACGTCACATATAATACGTTCAAATGCTTTTGCAAAGTGATTCAAAATATAAACATCTTACAAGTTATTCCATCTACACGTCCAGTTTTATTCTTTAACTCACTAATTATTCTTTCAACCTCTGAATGACCAATAGGCACCAGGTAAATGCTATAAGGGTTCAGCTCATAGGTTTTTTATGGAGAATTTTATTTTTATCTATTTTAGATGCTAAAATATTACCAATATTACTGAAATATTTAATCAGGCAATCAGCAACTGATTTTTGATCAGTTACCATAGTCTCCTCCCAAATTAGAGACTCAATATCATTACATTTATTTACATTTTTACCTATCTTATCCTTTATGTAATGCCATAACTTTTTTTTATCTTTACATTTCACTACTTCTCTATTTATAAAATTTTGTTTAGCAATTTTAATAACTCTACTTAAAATTTTACAATATTCATAATATTCCTTTTTTAAAACAATGGTATTTTTATCATTTAACCACATAAAATACAAGAACTCCTTCCTTTTACATGAGGTTATTATGCCATTAGTTATCTAGTCTTTTCTAGGTAGATTTTTGTTCCATTTTGGTTCTGGTTTTTTGTATGATTTCTCTATGATACTATGTATTTTTTCAATAAGGAGATTAACAGCTTCATCAGGGGATTGGTAGTTCAGAAGATCACACAAATTTATTTGACCACTATATCTGTTCAGCTTTTTGTAGTCTATTACTGGTTTATCTGGTAACTTAGACACTTTTTTACACATATTTAACTGTAAAAATAGAGTATAATGATCTGCGAAGATGTTTGTGTATATATATGACTTAATATTAATAGAATCAGATTTAACAAACATATTGTCAATGCATATGCCACTACTATCGATTAGACTCGGTCTTGTAACACAATTAAATTAAGAAATATAATTATAGTCAAGAAAGTGGTGGCCTAGTGGTTAAAAGCCCCGCCTCTCATGCATGAGGGCGTGGGTTCGAATCCCGGCAAGTACCAATGTGATTTTTCCGAGTCATATGTACTTTCTTAGAGTATTTAGACATCACTGATTAAAGCATTCCCAAAGAGGGTTGATGTCAGGCAGGCGGCCGGTCGTAAAAACAATTAGCCAAAACTATTCACAACATGTAAGGCAGACCCTGGCTAAAGCTGGGAAATTGCCAGGTAGAAGAGTAGAAAATAATTATAGTCAAGAAAACTACACATCATTCATCGATCGAGAAGACATCAGAAACTAAAAAGTTGATGTTAAAATAGCCAGCTATTATATGATTTTTACATTTTTTATTGTTGATTACATAATTTTTAATAGCTTCAATAAAAATATCTGTATCATGACTTTTATAAATTCTACCTTTTTTTATTTTAACTTCAACTGACAAAAATTTTATACCATTTATCAATTCTAGGTTCACATATTGTCCTATTAAACACTTTTTGGTGTAGATTACCACTCCATCAGCTTTATTAATATTACTATTGTTATAATGTATATTGTAGTTATGTATATTGAAAAATGTTGGACTTGTTAAGCCCCAAGTTTCAGTGCACACAATCATGTCCGGGGGCACTGTCAAGCTTTTTATCAGGCATTCAAGTTTTTCAAAATTTGCATTTAAACTCCTGACATTAATGTTGACAATAATAAGATCACTGCCCCTCAATTGTTTATTTAAGTCATTTATTTTATTAAAAGATTTTTCCGAGCTGTAGTCTTCAATAAAGTCACTTTTATCAACACTTATAGATTTATCAATGTTAACCATTTAAAGAAACTTGTAATGTGTTCTTTGTTAGGTCACTGTTTTGTCCTGGAATTCTACCTAGAAATTTTGGGACTTTGGGTAATGTAATGTAATCAGTAGAGTGTAATAGCTTTTGCAGTTTGAATTTTAAATACTCACACTTTTCTGTATCATTTGGAAGGTGATTGGTACATTTATTCTGCCCATACTTTTTATTTTAGTACTGACAGTTACCACATCTAAGAGTGTTAGACTTACAAGTAGCAATTGGATGGTTACCAGTGAATTTAAGACACTTGCTTTTAATTTTTACAATTTTTACTATTGTGGTTTAATCGACCACAATGATAACATAGATTTATATCATCAATTACCTTACAGCACTGAAAACCAACATAAACTTTATAACCATTTTTTACTATAACGTCATGAATATCGGGTGAAACTTCCAGTATTAAAGTACGGTGTGTGTTCTTGTGCTTGTACTCACCAACGATTGTGAAACCACCATTTATCATATTCAAATTTCTATTTTTAATGTCTTCCTCCAGATCATTTAAACTTAGGTCATTTTGTATATCTAAAATTTTT